>QJSC01005569.1:120438-168725 GCA_003697955.1 Calidris pygmaea | reverse complement strand
AAAAAAAAAAAGTGTTAACGAAGGGGAGCGCCTCCCGCGCGGGCGGGAGGTGACGGTTTAAAATGGCGGCCGCGGAGGGGAGAGCGCCGTGAGGGGAGGCGGGTGCGGCTGGGGATGCTGCCAGGGCGTTTCTCTCAGGGCAGCTGCCGCGGGAGCTCTGTGCTCTCCCTGCTCCCGCCACAGCCGGGGCTGCGCTGCGGCTGCTGCCCTGTGTCGTGAGGGGGTACGGCGGGCCGGCGCAGGCTCCCCTCGAATGTCTGCCGGCAGCGGTGCCAGGTGAAGCCTCCCCGGGCCCTGCTGCGATGGGTGCAGGCTGCGGAGCGGTGGCAGAGCGGTGTAGGTGCTTCTGGGGCTTCTTTCCCGGCTGCGTCGGTGCCTGTGAGGGAGCTGTGGGCCGGGATCCTCCTCTACACACACACACAGCGCTCTCTCTGAAAGTTGGTGCTTTGGCAGCGGGAGGGGTGAAACGGGAACAAGGGTGAGGATTAGCACAGCCCTTGTGTAACAAGGATGGTAAGCAGATTCCCGGAGTTTTCCCTAGGGAATTCAGTGAAAGCTGCTCCCCCATCCCAAAAGTTGTTGCTGTGTGTACTTTCAGGCGCTGAGTAAAATGCCTGAACTTTTTTTTTGGTGACTTCTTCATAGTTTTATTCGTTACCGTAGTTAAGTTTGGATTTTCGTTGTCAAACAAAGGACGATGTTTTCTGAATTCTTTAGTTTATTTGATAATGACGTGTAAAACATAACGAAGTACGAGACAACAAGTGACAAAAAGAGGTCTTCTACAACTACTTTTGAAAAGAATAAGTGGACGACTTTGGGAAAGAGGAAGGAGAAATTTGAAGTTTATCTTTGCAGTGATTCCCCTAAAATGAGGGGGGAGTTTCTTGCGTCCCTTATTCACTAGTTTCACGGTCACTTCAAACCAGTACAAGCTGCTGCCACAAGAATGGGTCCAGGACACCAGCCCAGTTTGCTGGGCAGCTGGGTGAACGCTTATGCTGGCCCAAGGGGAAGAAGGTGTGAGCGGGACACAGTGCCCAGAGGATCTTAAAAATCTGTTGCTATAAATTCATAATACAGCAAAGGAAGAAGAGAGCTTTGCTTGTGTTGAAAAAAACCACCTTGGTTCTCTAATTGGATCTTTATAAAGCAGCCTCTGACCAATCGTACTGCCTTCCACAAGTAATAAATAAATATATATTTGAAGGAGTTAAATATGTAACAATAACTGGGATACAGATTTTATTTGAGTCCTTTACTGTAGGTAGCAGAGGTAAAATTTGATTATTTACTTCAGTCAATTCTGTATTTCCTTCCCTTCCTCTTTGGCCATCACTTAAGTGGAGCTGATTTAGCCGAATGCTCCAATCCTGACTGGGACGCCCAATGGGACAGACACAGGATAATAACAGTAAAAAGCACTTATATTTGGTCGATACAAGATGTGTGATCCTCTTTCAGTTTTTCTGGTGCTTTGACAGAGATCTTCAAAACCTAAAGATCAATCCATCTTAAATTTATTATTTGGAAATACTGTGAAGGAAAATCTTAAGGGTGTGTAATTACTAAAAATGAATGTTGTGCCTCAAGACAAAGCAGCGAAAGGTTACAGAGACTTTCCTGAGTCGCTGAGGCAACAGGAGGCAGAAGCACTGAGCAGAGCCTGTGTGTGGCTGGCACTGAGAGACTTGGTTTCTCCCAGGTGGGAATAATTTTCCCTTTGGGATGACTATTTTTGTGTTTGAATCCAGCTAATCAGATAGCTTTCTTAAATGACTTTCTAAGACTTTTAAAATATTTTATTTATTTTTTATTTAGTATTATTTAGTGGATAGAGATTATAATTCTTAAAAACTTTTTATTTTAAGGATTAGGAAACCTCCACCCTTTCAAGTGGAAAAAGCGTACGTTGCTAAAACTACATTTCCCATAGTGCACAGGGGCTGGCCAGGCCGGGTCAGCTGATCGAGATTGGGAAATGTTCCTTATTTCCTGTCCAACATGTATGGAAACGGCTGCTGTGCCCGAATGGCTCATCTTTCCTTCGTCAGGTGATTTTAAAAGCTTTGGACCAGAATTCGGATTTAGCACAATGGCAAGAAACTGAGCTGATGAACTAAATTCGGTACCTGGAAAACTGTTTCGGCTGGGGGAAAGAGATGTCCTGAAGAAGTAACACACTGCGGTCTGCTCTCTGAACTTCATGGGAAAAGGTAGAGAGAAGCTTTTGTACCAGACCTTTATCTTTTTTTTTGTTTGTTTGTTTGTTTGTTTATTTGTTTTGTTTTGGGTTTGTTTGGGGTTTTTTTTTTTGAGTTACTGATTTTGCTGTACATTATTTACGAGTCACCGGATTCTTGATTAGTTGATGATTATGTTCTAGCAGCTAATAAGTAATAAGTATCTATAAGTAATCCTCATCTTTGAAGCTTTCTTTTACATTTTAATTCCTTTTGTTTCTTTGTTTTTAACAGAGGTTAAGAGGAAACTTTTAAAAGAATCTAGAGTTTTTCCTGCCTGAAGCTGAGGACTTGGCAAGAAAACACAAGATGTCTCCTGATTCAAAAAAACTTTTCAACATAATTATTTTGGGAGTCTCGTTTATGTTTATATTCACTGCTTTCCAGACATGTGGAAATATTGTGGTAGGTGTGGATTTCAAAACATGCCACTTTTCTGTGACAGTTGTTCATCCTTTCTTGTCTTTGGTGTACTTGAATGTAGGAGTTGCTTTACTTGGGATTTTTTAATGTGCGAGACACCTTGACATTTTGTCTCCTTTCTTTTGGTTTAGCATTGACTAGATTAAGTTGGTTAACCAGATAATTAAGCAGTTTCTTTCTTTAAGATAGCATAGCTACATGTGTATCTGATTGCTCAGAAAGTAGAAAATTATGAATCTTATCAAATGTATTAATGGACTTTGAAAGTAGTGTGTGTTTTGGCACTTGAAATATTTAACAATTGAATCACATTGGACCTTCCATATTTCTGATTATTTTTTATAGTCCCTTTCAAAATATTTGCTAAGCTGTTGTTATTAACCATGCTCCTTGTTTTTCCTAGAGTGTCTTTCCTAATCTAGTGTAGTTTTCTGTTCTAACAAAGTAGACATTGAGGGGGAGGATGATGATAACATCTGACAAGTAGTCAGACTTCCACAATTGCTAGAACTGCCAAGTCACCTTCCATCTGATTAAGTAATTTACTGCTTTAGGATCGTGTATCTCTGCACACTGAAGCAAAATTAGGTATAACACAATTCATATTTACTATTCAAAGGAGATTGTGCTCTAACTACTTACATTTTTAGAATCCTGCTGCTGACAGGCTTAGCCCAGATCCTCTGAGTTGTTGGCATTGCTTTCAATATTAGTTATATACCTGAAGGACAGTTAGATTTCAACATACCTCTTAGAGCCTAAGGTCTTACGGCTTCTCTTTTCTGACTTGGAGGAAGAACCCTTTCTGGTTCAGACATAGAAATGTCCTTCTCTGTGCTATAGAAATAACTGCTTCAGATAGTTTTTGTAGAATTCCTTGTACAGCACAGTACTGTACACGAGTACATAAGTAGAGCCCACGGATCTTGGAAGTTCTGCAGTGAATTCACAGCACTGAATTGGACCTAGTGATCATGTAATTTATTGCCATTAAAGTCATTACAAGTGACTTTCAATCAGATTTACTGGCCAATCCAACTGATTACATGGTCTCATGATCACCAAAGCTGATTCAAGGGGAAAAAAAAGGAACAGGGAACTAACGGGAAACTGAAAAGAACGGAAACTCTTATCAGAAGCTCCTATTAGGTCAAATTAAGAGTATTTTTAGGCTTCTCCTTTTTTCTCTGCTTTTTAAACTAAGATAGTCATACATATCTACCTAACAGAGGTGTTTTGTGAAATACTTTATGGTCTCTGGTGAAATCATGATATAATCCTGAAGTACTAATTACTGCTTCCAACATAGAATATCTCCTTCACCTTCATTCTGGAGGTGTTGCGAGTTGCAATACTCTAAGTACTTTGTAGAGTCTATTAATGATTACTTCTAACATTTAATACTGACTTGAAACTGATGCGAGTGTTCTTGGACTACAAGATATGTTCTAACATACGATTTTTCTCCTCACAGCAAACTGTTATCACCAATTTAAACAACACGGATTTTCATGGTAGTGGCTACACAAGGTAATTTACACAGATCTTCTGATTACTGTGCTTCTTGCAGGGCGAGGCTGGTCATAATTCCATCTGGTAGAGATACACTTCCCAGAGATTGTAGTGTTCTGCTGACTTCAGAATTTAATTACATACTAAGAGCAGTTTAAAACATGGGCTTCTCACATTCACTCTAGCTCTGTTCTGATTTATTTCTAGTTGAACTGCATATCTCTCTTGCATTTTTTCTTTGTAGGGAGAAAAAACACCATACAGTCATCACATTCTTAGCATTTTTATCTTAGGAGATGCAGAATGTGGAAGTTAAAATAAATAAAACTGCAACCAAAGGCCTTGGTTGTTTGCCCTTGTACCCCTCTGTGCGGTTGTGTAGGATAGGTGGTATGGATCAACTTCCAGGAAATCTTGCAACGTAAATGTGAAAGGGGCAGTCAGAAAGAGGAGAAGCAAAAACCATGAGAAGCCATTGTTTGTTTATTGCACTGTTACAGCCAAACTCGCCAAGCGTGATTGGGGACCTTTTGAATGCCAAATTAAACTGTCATGTAGAAAAACCTGGTCGAAGTGTTCACTGTCTTAATTTAAACTAAAAATACAACTGGCAGAAAATATATCTATAAAATTTATGTGGTGTATTTGGCAGAAACGAAAACCACACTGATAGACAAATGAGGCTCCGGAACATTGTCTTCCAGAAGTACTGGGTATAAAATACAGTAACTGTTGTTAAGGCACAGTTAGAGATATGTGTGCTGTAAATGACGAGCTGTGCTTTCCTCCAATGGTTTGGGACTCTGTTCAGCAATTCAAGAAACGCTGCACGCTCCTGTATTGCCCTAAGGAGTGCAATGGGTGAGGGTAACAGAAGGAAGGAAGGAAATGTTTGACCATGGAAGTTACGCAGTTACTTAAGTTATGTATGTACTTAACTTGACACTTTGGAATTGACTGTATATTCTTAAATAGTTGCACTTACACCCTGTATTTTTTTGAAGTACGTAATCATCTTTGGTGTTTATTTCTGTAGCATGTCCATTATTTATGGAGTATTCTCTGCATCAAATCTCATATCACCTTCAGTGGTTGCGATAGTAGGACCTCAACTCTCCATGTTTGTTAGTGGCATATTCTATAGGTAAGTATTTTAAATTTTTTTTTTCTGCTTCCTTTGAAATCTTTCTTTCATTTTTCATGCCTAAGGCTACCATACCATACATGAAATTGTTCTGGCTAAGACAGGCAACTGTCTGTATCAGTAGACGTGTAACTGCAGAGTAGTTCAGCCTGCCAGAAACAAAGTGTATTTTTTCCACAGCATTTCCAGACTTTGCTGACTGTGGAGTTCAGGTTGTGGTCTCAGGTCAATGACTATATATAAAAAACATTCTACATGCTTGGGGGAGTAAAAAAGGTTACGTTTTTTTCACATATGACCTAAGCTGTTTTCCAATGTCACTTAAGAGAGAGTAGCTGATTTAGAAGCAGCAAACTGAGATTGTTAAAGAGCCTTTTCCACTTTAAGTCTATATTCAGTGAACTGATCTGTTCTATTCTAGCCTATACATTGCAGTTTTTATCCAACCTGCTACGTGGGCTTTCTACACTGCTTCTGTTTTTATTGGCATTGCAGCTGCTGGTAAGCATTATTCTTACCCTGTTTACTATTCTTTGCTACACTTGAATATACCTCTAAAATATTTTAATTACCTGAGCAATATATTCTGTCTGTTTCAGTCCTCTGGACGGCACAGGGAAATTGCTTAACTGTAAATTCTGATGAAAACACCATTGGAAGGAACAGTGGAGTATTTTGGGCACTCTTACAGTCCAGGTAAGTGCTCTTTGTTAATGTATTTTTTTGGTGGTGTACACACTCTACTTTTTACATTTTTTGATAAGTGGGAGGCTGCATCTAACAATACTCCACTGGTCCCCTGCAGTCAGAGGAGCGGGAGGGAAGGCTGAAAGTGACATTGCTATTGTGCGTTACAGAACAATGAATTAAAGTTACCTATTGCAAGCCTCTGCTCTCGACACGCTGTTAGGGGCACATTTGACACAGGTAACAGCAATCTTGTTGATTGTGAAGGGCTGTGCTAATTTGTGCCAGGATGTCAGTGCACTAATAAGCCTTAATGGCCCTGACCAGCCTCACCTGGCACCTCCAGCACACCCTTCCCATCTGTCCACGGGCCCTGCAGCACCATTTAAACTCAGCCCTGGGTGTTCAGTTCCTCTAGAGCCGTGTTGGAGGAGTGCTGGTCTCCAGCTCAGCCACAGCTATGCCTGGTTCTGGCTGATCTAGATCGAGTTCCCATCTTCGCTTTGTTCTGCCTTGTCACCATGGACCTGCGTGGCAATCACTGAACTCAACTCTGGCCTGTGGACTGACTTCCTGGCTTGACCTCAGACCTGTCTTATCAACATGAAATTATATGATGGTCTGGACTCTTGGTTTCCCCTGTCTACAATATTTGGGCCTGGCTGCGCTCGAATACTGCGGGGTTGAGCTTTAGCTGATGAGACACCTCTGCTGGATGTGTTCTGCTCCGTGACTCTTAGCGCTCCTTCCCTGAGGGAGCAGCTGGACCTTGCTGACGGGTTGAAGTGAAGATACTACAGTTGGACCCAGCAATCAGAAAATAGATCTTCTTGTCAGTAGTTCTCTGATATTAAGCTTCGGGTGCTGCATCAACCAAAAAAGTCAACAAAAGGCTCGGCAACAGGATGGGTAGTGAGAATGAGGTAGTGGATGCTGTGTTGCTGTCGTTGGGTATTTTGTGCAGATATGGTTTATGCCTCTCAGAAGAGTGTCATGTTATTTTTCCCTATATCTTAATTACAAAAATGCGCAAGAAGACATTTGCTGACTTGAGAGACTAAAAACGCTGAGTCTCTTTCCTTTGGAGAAGGTCCACAAATGGTTCCTGAAGAGGGACGCCTTTTACCACCCCTAATATAGCAATTCTGGATATTGGGAGATACTGAGGAGAATCAGCCACAGAAGGTGCTTAGGCTGGTGAGCCTGCTCTGGCATTGCCAAAGCTGTTGTGGGGACAGAATACTGGATTAGTGGAACATCAGTCTGTCCTAGTGGTGGACCTCTTGTGTTTCTTAAATTTCAGGTTCAGGAATTAACATATCAATATGTTACCAGAGTAGTAATTTCCACAAATCCAATTAATGGTGTTTTACAGTAAGCAAAATGAATGGCTTTGTATGAGGAAACTTGACTCTAAGGCTGTTTTGAGTCGCTATTCATTCAGAATTATTATATTTCAGGAAACTGTAGGTAGGAACACAGAATTTCCCTGGAGCTGTTAACAACCAATTCAGCATTGCTGGGGCAATACTTCAGGCAGAACACATGACCCTTCTAAGTATTTCAAAATCATCTCCGCAAATATGTCAGCTTTCTAACCTATACCCTTCCAAAATTAGAGTGAGGAAACTCTAATGATTTCCTACTTTTTGCTACCACCTTATGTTTTGATTCTTGAAAATGAATAGCTAGTGTTACGGGGAAGAATCCGCTACGGTGTTTGAAGTGTAGAGTGAGAAGTTTGCATGGAGGGTGACTAGTGTCTCTATTTCACAATTGCACACTACTATTTCTTATGTAGAATAGTTTTACTGTGATGCTACTACTTTATCTTACCACAAAAAGAGCTGTTTACCTTTGTTGTCCTTTTTGTTTACAGCTTGTTTTTTGGAAACCTCTATATATACTTCGCTTGGCAAGGAAAAACTCACATATCAGGTGGGTATTGCTTGTTGATATGGGAGGCCATCCTTTAAAGTATGGTAGCATGAATAAACAGATGAAATAATGAACTGGAAAGTGGCAAGAAACTTACACAGTAGTAGGCAATTTTTTCTCCAATTTATTGTTAGCTAGACTATTTTTGGAATATCTTTCTGATTCAGTGTTCCATAGGACTCGTGATCGTTGTGTTATGTTATGTTGTTTTCCTGCACACAATGCACTTTAGGACCTTCTTCTAGGATATTGTCTATGAAATTTGTCAGAATGTTGGTTTAGAACAAGGTTTTCCACCATAGTTACTCCAGGTTTTTGACCTGTGCAGACACGCTTATGCCAAAATATGCGTATTTCGGCAGAAAAGTATTCTAGAATGGCTGTATATTTAATATACATGCTGTTCTATTCCAAAGTAAGTTCCTGGTGTTGACCATCCTTCTAAATCAGATTGGAGACTTGATTAACCTATGAAATAAAGGAAAACCCAGTTCACTTCATGGCTGCAGTAATGGTTGTGCTGGCACCCACCTGCACCTGGAGGTGCAGCCGGCCTGGGAGTGGGCTGCTGCTGCTTAAACTGTTCCATTGCTGGAAGATGTGTAAATAACTCACTCTTCCTTTCTTGGCATACTTTATGAAGACTAACTTGCTAATGGGATTGTGATTAGTACTATAGTTTTTTTTGTTTGACATGGTGCTAGACTGGTACAAAGTGGAAATTGGAGAACAGTGGACTACTTAATGCTCTTGAGAAGCTGAATAGTGGTTGAGACTGGTTTTAAAGCAGAGATTTCTGGCAGCTCCTTAAGGAAGCAAGGCAAGGTGGGTGGCAGTATCAGCTAATAAACGGCAATGGGGAAGATAGAGCAAAAAGTAGCAAGATTTTAGTTATAAAAACTGAGTATTGCTGCAAATCCACATTTTGTAAATAAATTTGTCCTGTTCTATAATGGCTATGAGAGTTTTCTTCATTGTAGTCTTAAAGTAAAATATCTACTAGAATGGTCAATTCTTTTAACATTTAAATTATGAGGATACTTCTGCTGTAGTCAATCAGGAATAAGATGTTGACTTTTACATGGTAATTATCGAGCTTCAGAAATACTGCCCTGTTGAGATGAATAGTCCAATTCATGCCTCTGTTAGATCCATCTTTTCAGGTTCCCGACAGCCATGGGCTTGTAGCGCAGCACAGGTTAATTTTTAAAGGTTGTCTTTTACATTCCTTCACCTTTAGCATGTTATTGAAAGTATTGGGGGCACTTTGAACCTGGTGGGCCTGAAACATCTGTGCATTCTACACTTCATTGCTCTTGCTACGTGCAGAACAGAGCAATTCACTATAAGGCTGTTCTGCTGTTACAGCTTTAAATGTTTTGAGATTCTACTTTATTAAAAAACATTGATACCAGAAGATTTAACAGCATTTAAAAACCAATTCCTCCTTCCTTTTACTACCTATATAGAAGTATTACAGGCATTTTAAGGAGAAGCACGTATTCTTTTTGATCTGTAATCATGCAGAATATTGCTGTAGAATAATTTTATGTTTATGCTGAAAGTAAATACAAGCGTAGGCAATATCTGCAGAATCATACACTAGTTCAATCACAGCTATTAGCTGTTTCTTGGCTTTTTTTTCCCCCTGCCTAATATTTGTAAATGAGAGTGACTTCTGTATTACTGATTTGTTTGCGCCTAACAAGTTGGTTGGTGCAACAGAGCACAGGGCAGCAATTCCCTTCCTCCAGCTGCACAGCGTACGTTCTGTCAGTGAGGTTTCGATGATTTTAAAGCCTTTGTAATTTACAAGCCTCCTAGTTTATGACGTTATGGCACTAATATTTCTGATGCTGGTAAAGAGCTTTTTTTAGAAATTTGAAGGGTTTGGGGATAGTTTGCTATGTCCACTCTGAATTATAAAAGTCTTGAGAGATGTACTTTCTTCTGCTAATAATTTTTGTTAATTGGCTCCTCCTTGGTCATAGCCTTTGCATGGCAGAAAATGCGAGTGACACTCTTAATTATGCCGATATTTTATTGGCATCATAAAACTGAGACAGGAATTTGCCAGCAGCTGAGTACCTTTTGCTCCACTTGAAAGGTAAGTTAGCAAATTAGTGTGCGTTTTAAACACTGTTACGTAGTATGTCTGTGTTAGTTCTTTGAAGGTAGTTGAATCTGTTTGAATTGCTTTTGCACATCTGGTTATGACTCTTGTTTGTTTTTCCACAGAGAGCGATCGCAGAACTGTCTTCATTGCTCTGACTGTTATCAGTCTTGTGGGCACAGTTCTGTTCTTTCTGATTAGGAAACAAGAGGACACAAAAGCTCCAGGGGAGGAAGATTCTGCTAATGAAATCCTGGGGGACGGCTCGTAAGTGCTTATGGCAATAACATGTTGTCACATACGCTAGTTTGTGTTCCTGCTCCTCGATGGAACTTCGCATTCACTTGCCCTCTGAAATGGAAACATAAAAGTTATGAACAACCTGTAGAATGTATAGATTTAATAGAAAAGTATCTGTACCCTAAGCGACAATTAATGTTCTTTATATGACGTATTCGCAAAGGTGGAGTGCAGTATTAAGTATTTTTCATTAATGAGGAAGTGCTTTTGGAAAGATACTATTTAACTCTTTTCTCCACTGATTATTAAACATGAATCTGCCTCTCACAGTCTGTCTCGCCCTCATCAGCCCAGTTCAAAGGTTGGAATAAGCAGGAATTACTCCCTTTTTATAGGTTATCTTTTACATACTGAAACATATTTTTCATATTTCTCTAAATACACATATGCCACCCTGATAAATACATTAGAAGTGCACAGGTACACAGATTTAGTACAGTTTTGCTTGAGGCATCAGTTTAAATATTTCTGCTTTATTTAATGAATAGCGGAAATGTTATAAAAACATCAGTAAGCGTGCCAGTGAAAAAAATGTTCAAAGCTAAAAATGCTCAGAAGAAAGACTATGTTAAGCAGGTTAATTTTTGAATGGCATTCACTAGCCCAGAAAGCATATAAATTTTGTAGTTAGTAGTTTAGATTCTCAGAGTCTTTAATAATGTTTTGGTATATTCCAGTATATAATCATAGAATCATTCAGGTTGGAAGAGACCCTTGGGGTCATCGAGTCCAACCATCTACCCTACTCTACAAAGTCGTCCCCTACACCGTATCCCTCAGTACCGCATCTAAAGTACCATCTACTGCTGGGCTAGAAAATGTACAGAAAATTTGAAAAAAATTAAGCTGACTTCCAGCATAGTGATGCATAGTTATTTTTTTCCATTTTGACGATGTCATTTGTTTATCCAGGTCTGCACAAAATAAACTGGCGAGAGCAGTGGCTGCCTTCAGTAAGTAATACTTCACATAAGAGTGGTTTTAAAAAATACTGACATATTCTTTCCAGCTCTCCATAATTCTCCTGATAACGTGATCATCACTTAGAACAAAAAGTTGTGAAAAATAAGGTTTTAAGAATGCATTTCAGTTATTCCACTTCAAATATAGACCTTCAGGGATGTCCTGCTTGGAAAAATGACTGCCAGGAGGCAAAGGTTTTCAGATCAGAGATGGCAGTTCACACAGGGACACAGGACTGATGCGTTTTGAGCCTGATAGGAATTCAGTTCTCTCTGTGAGTATTTGTGATTTTGAGCCTAAGCAAAATGGTGCTTGGAACTGGAAAATCTTGGGAACCACTGAACTAATGTGTGGGCAAATTACTGTTGATGTGTGATTACTGTGAGCTCTCTGTGCTTCAGAAGCGCTCCTTCCAGGTGACAGTGTCTTACAAACAAAGCTTGACTGCAAGCCAGGAGAGTGAAGTAGACTTCGCTTAAATTACATACTAGTGAAGTTCAGAAGTACTTCCTTGAGGCAGTTTCAGATCCAAGCTATTTCACAATACCTTCCATCTGGAGATGCGCTCCGGAAAAACAGGTGACCGCTTGGGAAAGCTAGTGCATGAAAGTGCTTTTTTTAAAACAACAAAAAAAAAATCACTAACATAAGATAAAAGAGAAGTTACTTGTTGTTTTATTTTGTCACCAAGCGATACCACTTAAAACTAATAAAGTTGAACTAGAGCATCTGCAGTTTCCATTGAAGTTTGATGTGGTCTGCCTCTGACAGTTAAGTTTGTTTTGAGAACGTGGGGATCTTCACTGAGAATTTATTTATATTTTTAGGAGACAATCACCATGAACTGAGAGACAGTACAAGAACACTACGAGCAGAAAATTGTCTGCTAATTGAAAACTCTGTATCCCCTCATTAGTATTCCCCCCCTGCCATTTGTTACAAAAAAGGATTTCAGATCACAGCGTTTCTTTTACAGGGGAGGTGAGGGTTGGTTTGTGTAGCACTCTGTTTACTGTAATAAAGTCACAGTTTGCATAATTTTAACCTATTTTTGCTTTAAGCAAAGACCAAAAGAAAGTTTAGAGTCTCTAAATAGTCTTAGCAGAAGTTTATGTTAATTTCCATTTTTATGTCTTTACAGAGAAATCTATAAAGCTGAGCTTCACCAAAGAGATCATGCTTCTTAGTGTCACAACAGCTTACACAGGTAGGTAGTGGCGTCATGGCATCGTTTGGAATTTTAACCCCAGAGCAGGGTCACAGTTCTGTATCTCTGCAAACATTACTTGAATATTTCAATTAACTTTGAATGAGTTACTCAGGACATTTCTGACTCCTGGAAAGTGTGTCTGTATGGGAGGAGGGGTGCACCTAAATCTGTGAATACCGGCAGCTGTAGTAATTCTTGGTTCAGTGCAGTTCTGGGTCACCCAAACTGAGAATTAGGCAAAATTTACGTAATTGGTTTTCAGGGGATTTGGCATTACACTATAAATGGGTTGTAGATTGTTTAATGCAATTGTGTTGGATTTGAATTAAGCTTATTTTTGCAGAGTATGCTTTCAGTGTCCCCTCCATTGAGGTGTGGGAAATTACTGACAGTCTTAATTTTAGTCTTGGTTCTATTGCAAAAAAGTTTAGCAATTTTCAACTATTTTTGTCGTTAGTATTTGCTGTGGCAAAAGCTCTCTTTCTTTTTAGCCACTTTAGTTAAACCTGGCCTGTCATTATTAGACCAAGGTGTGAGTTGTACAATAAAAACACATTACACATTTATTTTTGCCATATACTAAAGTGATCTTCAAGAAAAATACTGTAAAACTGTTAAAAATGTTACCGGGATCTTTAATGGGTTTGGGTGGAGGTGGTTCTTGCTCTTTATTTGGTTTCAGATGTAATTCTGTTGATCAAGTTAAATTTTGGGAAGAATAGATGCATCTTCAGAACCTCAGCTCAGAGGCACCATTATGAAAAATTGTTACTACCTCTTGTAGGTGAAAAGGAAAACTTTGATGCAAAGAAACTATAAAAACAATGTCGTAGCATCTGCCGAAGCTTCAGGTAGAGAAATAGCAGCAATAGCTACAAAATCAGCTTGCACCAGCCACTAACCTGTGTTACAGGTTACATCACAGCATCTCCAATGTTGTGTTACATGACTTGAATTCCTCTTAGATGTTTAGTGCAATGGGAACATGAAGCAAGATAACAAGGGAAGGGAATAATTCAGGCTTTGCCTGATTAATCTGAAATTTGGTTTTAGAGATAGCAGGAAAATAATCAGTCCGGTTTGGGAAAAAATAGCTGCTGCCATCTGGTGGCTCTTGGTCAGTATTGCCACTTTATGCAGGAAAATATGAAATCCTTTAAGGCCAGCAAAAGCTTTTATTTCAAAGATTGATGGTCGAACTATTAAAACTGCTCAAACTTCACCCCTTTTCAAGGCTATGCAGTTCATATACAGTGTTAGGTAGCCTGCTACATGTAGACCAGACCATGATGGACCTTATTTTTGCAGTAGCAAAAGGCAAAGCAAGTAAATGAGAAATAGTTCTATTTTTGAATTTTTTTCTTTGTTGAAGCATAACAATTTGCATTATTTTAAATATACTTTCTATTAGGGAACTGCTATTCTTACACTGATGGTTGCTTATTGTTAAAGGAGAAGTGTCTGCCTGAGCATTCACGCCCCGTCCAAGGAGTCGCACACGCAGCACCCGAGTCTGTCACTGCTCGGACCAGGGACCCTTGGCAGTGGGTGACCCCAGGGAGCCCATGGGTGCCCCTTCCAACTTCTCACACACACACTTACTCTCGGGCGTGTTCCCTCCTTTTTCAGGCTTGACCTTGGATTTTCCACAGCAGAGTTTTGGGTGTCAGATTTATAAAAATAAATAACTGAATGGAAAGGTCCAGCAGCGGGGTCAGCTGGCGCTGGGCACCTCCAGAGAGGGGTGTTGAACAAAGAAATCCCTGGGCAATGATGCCCTTGTGATCCTTAGACTCACCCCTCACATGTTCTTCACGCATCTTTTAGTCCAATGGAGATTTTTGGTCTGGGGTCTTCTAACACCTTGAATTCTTTTTCTGTGTCAGGGCTGGCCGCTGACTGCTCTTACCCTGTTGATTTGCAGTCTCTGCTGACAGTTGTCGCCTCCTTATCTTCTGGCTTACACTTCTTGCACACCTGCGCTCGCTGGCAGAGCATGGGGAACTGAAAAGTCCCAGACTCAGGGAAAAACACTCCCAAAACATCAGTGTGTTGCTGACATTTTCCTTATCCTAAAGGACTAAACACAGCGCTGTGCCAGCTGCTGGGAAAATGACTAAGAAAATTAGTTGCAGCCTAAAGGCTTCAGCAAATCTAGCCACTCATGCCCCCTAAAGCTAGGCAAACAGCTAAGTCACACTGTATTGTAACCCTAAGTAATTTATTCCAATTATTTATTCCAACTTACTTATTTAAGCTAAGCAACTAATATCTTTCAACACTTATGATCATGCTGGTTGCACTCAACTCTGTTACCTTTCGTCACAGTAATGGAGGTAGAAAGAAAGAAGAGTTTTAAACAAATAGCAGCTGTTCTTTTTCAGTTTTAGTTCATTATGTATAGAAAAGTAGCAGTCTGTTTTAGGAATCTGAGCTCTTTTGGTATTTTGAGGTGCAGGAAGTCTCTCTTAGGAATGACGTAACTTGGTCAAGGGGGAATCTTTACATATGAAATTCCAAAGTTCTTGAAAAGCAGAAATATAAACTCTGTGTAGAAATTGTGTCAACAGAAGCAGTACTGAACCTACGTGCATGTGACAGCAATTAGTGACACAGTGTTTTTTCTAATACGGTTTTTGTAAACTGGCATTGGGGACTATCATAATTACATAGTTTGAAATTCCCTAATTGCTTCTACTGCACATACTTCATTTGAATATATATAATTGGAAGGTACCGTAGGGAAAAACAGCCTTGAGACATTAAGAATCTTTTAATAACTTTCATAGTAGTTCATTATCAATTTTGTTTGGTTTCTTTCAAAGGTTTGGAATTAACATTCTTTTCTGGAGTATATGGAACATGTATTGGTGCTGTGAATAGGTTTGGCAGTGAAGAGAAGAGCCTTATTGGTCTCTCGGGTATTTTTATTGGTGTTGGAGAAATCTTAGGTGAGTCTGAATTTACTACCTTATAGGAAAAAAAAGGATTAAGATGATGTAGTTACTCAATATGGTGATTTTTTTTTTTTTTTAACTGAATACCGTCTTTCGAGCTTCCAGCAATGATTATGGAAACAAAAAATGAAATACTAGAAAGAAAATGGTCAATTTGATTCCTTATTGCACTGTGAATTATACATTGCACCACGTAAAGCGAGCACAGACTAAGATATGAAATAGAGCTGACTATGAATCCTAAGGTTTTGCATTCTTTTGGGGATAGTGCAAAGGAATACGTAAGACATAGAATGAGAGAATCAGTAGGCTACAATGTTACTGGGGAATTTTCAGTATTTTGATATTCTGTTTTTAAATAGTATTCTGTTTACATTTTTATTATTTCTTAAGTGATATTGTAACTGTTTTAAATTAATTAAAAAAGCATTGCACTAAAGATGTCTTTCTTTAAAAAAGTTACCTTGTGTTAAATTAGATGTGATATTTGAATACATGTAATGTTTACTACATATTTTTTTTTACTTAAAATAATACACATAATGTACTTTTTTACTTAAATACATCAGTGTTGTGTTTATTTTTTTAAACAAAAAACAACAAACAAAACACATTATAACCAACCAAACACTGTCTTTGTTTGGATCTATCAGCTTGGATCCATAGAGATGCATGTTTTTGCAATTAGAAGAGCTAAAGCACTTCACTAGTACTGTTGCAACACTGGAGGAAACAGTGCTTGCTGGGGAGGTACTTGCAGAAAGTTCAAGTGTCTTCATTGGCATCATCTGATAAATCTCCTGCCCACATTTCCCAGACAGCTCTAGCAACCCAGAAGCTCTGTCAGCTTGCAAATGGGGCTGCAGATCTGGCAGGCTCCTTGAGACTCTTCTTATGTCTGTCAAACTTTCAGTTACCCAGTATGGGGAAGCTTATAATCTCAGTTTTCAGGGTTTTTTTGGTGGTACTTTACATTCTATTCTATTCTTTACATCTCCCGTTCTGATTTAATTCTCCAATCTTTTCCACTCACACAGGTGGAGGACTCTTTGGTTTACTGAGCAAGAACAATCGCTTTGGCAGGAACCCTGTTGTGATGCTGGGCATCGTTGTCCATTTCATCGCCTTTTACTTAATTTTTTTCAACATGCCAAATAACGCCCCTATTGCTCCTATGGAAGGAACAGATGATGTTGCTTATATGATGCCAAGGTATGTAAACTTTTCCCTTTGGCAGGCATAACTCAAGATGTATAGAAACAGTTTATTCCTCTAATAGAAAAATCCTTGAAGCTGCTTTTCTGTGTAGTGACTAACTCCACAGAAAAAGCTTTCAGGAATTCTGTTTTTATTCAAGGTAGATATTCTACCAGCGCACACTCCATTTAGGAATTGAGATGGCATGAGAATAAAAAAACATGAGGATGTTTGGTAGCAATTCTGCCACTTGAGAACTGACATTTCTGACATCTAGTACAGTAGTGAGACCAGCAACTCTTGTACTAGGTGTTAGGAATTCAGTTTATTTTAAACCAGTGTTGGGCTCAGTTTTACTACAGCCCAGAGCACTCGCCTTGCCCTGTTTCACTGGTTTCCAAAGTCTTTGAATGCTCATTGTCAAAGTCTGCTTGATCTAACTGGAGCCATGCTATGCCTGTCTCTTACACCACTCAGTGTTAGGGGAAGAATATAGGGAATTTTCTTATCACATCATTGCAACCTTCTTCTGGGGTGTATTTTTGAAAATTTGTGTGAAAACCCAGTGTTGTCAGTTTGCTAACTTGCAATCCTAGGCATTTGTGCTTGTGCAGGTGACTATTCGTTATTTAACTGGCGTATTTCTCTGCAAAAGGAATTGGTATTTCTCTAATATTCCTGCAGTTTTTATGAACTCACCATGTGTGTCTCAGCTTTTAATCACTGCCTTGTGGGCTTTGTGGCTCCAAGCACCAAAATGAGTTCTTTTAGCAGTTCTAATTCAGTGCAGAATTGACTGCAGGTAACAGAAGTCTTAGCATTCAAGAAATTAAAATCTGATAAAACTATTCTTTTTGCCAAGCCAAGCGTTCCCAGTTCTTTCCCAGTGAAATTTAAAGTCTGATAACTTTCTTCCATTCTCAGTTTCCAAATAAGTCTGCCAAAAATAATTTGAGAGATGTGTAAGCTGTTTCAATGAATGGTTTTTAAATTTGATTCATTTTCTCCTTCAGCAAAGAGGTGGCTATATTCTGCAGCTTCCTGTTGGGCCTGGGGGACAGCTGCTTTAACACCCAGCTCCTCAGCATTTTAGGATTCCTGTATTCAGAAGACAGCGCTCCTGCCTTTGCCATCTTTAAGTTTGTTCAGGTATTACATGGCACAGCCTTTTGAAAGTGTGACTCTTGGAATGTTATGGAAATACCGGGCTGGGTTTTTTGATGACCTCAGAAAAATTAGGTTGTTTCTGCAAAAGATTTCAGCCTGTTGTTTTTTATCTCTCACAGGGAGATAAAAGTGTTTTAGGTAGGAGTTAGCTTGATTGTATATCTTGGTGTATTAGCTTGGTTTGAGTATATAATCAAACTGCTATTACTTACAAGTTAGAAGTGTTGGGAATTGTAGTTTGAAGTCAAAAGGTTAAATAAAAAACAAGGCTGGTTAACTGTATTAAACAACAATTTACTGAGTTTATTTACTTAAGTCTTTTGAAAGAGGGGGGTGAGTTAAAAGGAAACGAGTTGTTTAAATAGTAGTTGAAGGGTTTGTGGACAATGTACCATGTCACTGGGAGTTGTCAGGTGGGTACGTAGACAAAAGAAGAATTGTTGTGTTGTTTGTCTGTTCTTAAGTTGTCAGAATGCCAAAATAAATACATCTGTGCTGGCTGGAGACTCAAAAAGTCTTCATGCAATATGAACACAACATAGATCACTTCACTCACAGGCATTTATCTTGTGCTGAACTTCCCAGGTCAGGATCTGTGTTGATCAGAGGTATCGCATCGGCAGAAAAACAGCAGTGCAAAGCATTGAAGCTGCTCCTGCGCGGTCACACCAGTAGTGAGCTGGTGCTGGGAGCAGGGGTCAGGGTGTGTTTAGTTTAAAAGATGACAGCTGCTTGTTTCAAAAAGATTTTTTTTTTTTTTTTTTTTTTCTTCCTTGTGCACTGCTGCATTTTAATCTCATTCTCAGTGATAAGCAGGAATTTGAGATAGACGTGGAATATAAAGATTCTTTATATGAGCTCTAATGAAGATTTTACCTTTAGAGGCTAGATTGCAAGTAAGCAGTGCTGCTTGTCAAAGCCTCGAGCTGTTTGGATACAGAATAGCTTGTGATGCCGTAAAACTGGAAATAGTTTTCTGGGTTTTGTCTTAAAGCCCTGGCAGTGGTGTTTCTACACAAACTGTTTTCAAATACGAGAGAACCGCGATGCTACAAATGCCTTTGAGTTTTGTGTTCACTTTCTGCAGTGAACACTATTTAAATAACAAGTAAAATGGAAATCTGTTGTGTATTATATCAAAGCATATGTTGGGGGTATAATGAAGTTTTAAGATGATATATCTTTTACAGAAGCATACTACTGAAAGTTGCATATTAAACTGTGTGTATGTCAATTTGATAATCCTTGGATAGTAATACCAGCCTGGATATCTCCACTGAAAATCTTCTTACGTTGTGTTTTCTCTCTCAGTCCATCTGTGCTGCAGTTGCTTATTTCTACAGCAACTACTTTCTTCTGCAGTGGCAGCTCCTGATCATGGTGGTTGTGGGCTTCTTTGGAACAATTACCTTCTTTGCCGTGGAGTGGGAAGCAGCAGCAGCTCTTGCTGCCCGCGGCTCGGACTACAGCAGCATTTGATCTGGATACCACGTCTCGTCCAACCAAAGGGAAAACGGGCACGTTTGTTGTGAAGGGATGCGAGGAGGTGGAAAAAATCAAGTTGCTGCAGAGCTGAAGACGGAGGAAGCTACTTCTAAATCACCATCAGTCTTAACTGAATGTGAAATATGGGAGGAAAAAAAATGCCACACTTGAAAGGCTTTTTTTCTTGCTTTAATTGCCAGAGTGGTATGCATGTTCTTAACAATCTGGTATTAGAAATGGAAGGAAATGTAGAGATCTATGTATTGAGCAGTGCTGTTCTGAGATGTACCTTTCAGAATGTAATTGCCTAATTTCACTCTACCATGCACTACAGAATTGCAGTTTCATTTTTTCCCCCTAAATTATTTTTCCTATATTCCGATTCTGCAGATGCTTGAATTCTTCTATTGAATGAGTGATGTTTTTATAAGGTACACTATATTGCCAAATGTATCTGCACAACTGAGAAAACAATTTGTCACTGACCTTTTTTCAACAGTTAGATATGAAGAAGTATTTCTGTGGGAAATATTGCCTTCTTATTCTGCATCACCCAGATCCTTTTTCCCCCACCATTTGCTTATTAATCTATTTAATGTGCTCTTAATTTTTTTTTTTTAAGAAAGAGAATGGGGGTGTAGTATGACAGGAAGGATTTTACAAGCGTTTGAAGAAGTTACCCTTAGCTGTCTTAATACTTCACAGGATCCCATCCTTGATAATTGGGCAGAGTCTCTTGGTGCAGCATCTCGGAGTTGAGCTGTGTTGGCAGAGCTGCTGAAACTCTCTCAAGGTAATGAAGGACCATAAGACATGGCTTCCAACCCAGCCTCCCAAATAGTTCTTTCGAGTTCAGTGAAATTTCCATCATAATCTGTGGTGGGAGCATTGTCTAAGGTAATTTTTTAAAAGTACAAATAGACTCGGAATGCGAACTGTAAAAATAATCTTGCAGTGTTTATTCTGCTGCATAGTCTAAAAATGGCTGAAACGCTTGACATAAGTTGTTTCATTCAGGATATTTTGGGCTGTACTGTAATCTTACTCTGCCAAATGAAAAACAAGGATACTACTAGCATAGTAACTAAGTTTTAATGCAAAACTCTTACAGAAGATATAATACAGGCAGTGAATGCAACTTGCCTTGATTTTTATCTGTCTGTGTGGCTCTGTAATACTTGCAGTTACATTTCTGTCTAGCAGGCAAACAAGATACAACTGTGAGCAGGTAGGGAACACTGAGAAGGTGTTTTTAGACATTCCATATATCTATTTTTAGAAAAGTACTCTTCACCAACTTTTTTTTTTTTAATGCACAGTCAGAATGTTAATGTCTCCTCTTTAAAGACAAGTTAAAAAAAGTCGACTGGGTGTACTGTGTCAGTGGCTTCTGCCTGTCACAACTACGTAGGTGTAGCCAAGGTTAAACCTGGGGTAGTGTGGGATCTCCTGTGACATTTGCTGTCACTTTTACTCTCGGAGGGCATGTAACACAACTCCCGTGAAGCACAGCCTTCTTCCTGCACAGGGAAACAACAGAGAGGGGTGGTTTGACGGGCACGTAGAACAGGATTTTTAAATTCACGGCAGGTTTTTGCCGTGAGATCAGTAGAGTGTTAATAGGAGGATGAGAGGGCACCTGAACATTTGGCAAGTGAAGGAATCTGCGAGGACAGCCAGGAGAGAAAGCCTTTGTGTGTTCCCAGGAGGTTTAATGAATGATGTAAAAGAGAATGAGACAGAACACACATTTGAGCAAGGGGTTACCGAAGCCATTCCAATTTGTCAGACAAACTGAAAAAGCATTCAGTACTCAATCAATACATATGATTAATGTGACTAGCAGCACTCTAATGCCTCTTGCTTATCCACTCCTGTTATCCTTTAATTTGAAGGATACTATTTTTATATACTGAGCACCATAAAAGGTATAGACAATAGGACGCTGCCAGTGATTTAGAATTCTCGTGTTGCTATACAATTGTATTTTCTCTCAAGTACCAAAAGGGATAAAGAGCTTTTTTTTTGAGAGAGGGAGTTACTGACTTTTGCAGCCAAACTCTTCCTGGGACCTGTTCTTCCTTACATATCAACGAGGGAAGAAAGACTGGAAAGTTCACAAAGAACAATTTTGCCTTACAGTAAATGGGGGAGAGAAAATGATTCCTGGGTCTTGTGGTGATGAGTAACTTATAAATGCTTTTAAAGCAATGCCATTTAATTGTAGCTAGGTTACGGGTTCTCACGAGGTTGCTTTTTAAATTTATTCCTTTTAATGATGAACTTCTGTGTTGTTCTGCCATACAAGAATTGTATCAACTATTTTATTAGAAATTAAAGAAAATTGCTAAGTTTATGTAGTTTCAAAAGGCATTTTTGAGACTGACTTTCAGGGATACTAATGACCTAGGACTGGTAGATTTTTCAGTACCTCTGTGTACCTGCTTTACTTTTCTTTTTTTTAATTATTTTTCCTCTGTTCTGCTTGGTCTGACTCAATACCAGATAATGTTAGGAGGCTGTTGAGAACTATTTATTGGGTCATTAAAGTGAAGAGTTATTGCTCTGTGGCAAGTTTTACAAGAAATCACGAAATTCTCAAAACTGCATCATGGATAGCTGTATTTTATTTTTTTTTTACTATTAACTATACAAGTATAGCATACTTGACATTTGGTCTGAAGAGACAGTTCTCAGTTATTCAGGCGGATGATGACACATGATTGCCTTTCACTTATTCATATTTCTTTGATTTTTCAGCAGAAAAATTCACCCAGCTGTACACAATTGTAAGATCAGTCAGAAATTTTGGTATAGTGATGCTGACACCCATTTAGGATTCTATCTCAGTCTTTTATCAGTATTTACCAGCCCCCATTCTTTTTACCTCCTTGGCCTTTGAGCAATTCATGTTAATCTGAATTGGGTGCTTAGTGTTAAATTACACGGGATTTGAAAAAAAGGCTTTTGCTGTATTTGTGGTACTGTGAGTTTGTTTTATATTAGGGATTTTATCTTTATAAGTGAAATGACACATTGAGTTGCTGGGGTTTATTGAAAAGAAGTCTTTCTTTCATTTATTTTTTTTTTCCTCATCCTTTTAGGTTGTTGCTAAGGTTTAATATCTCCACATATTGCATCCCCAAGTTTTTCAAATAAATCCAAAAGGGGAAATGAAAACTGATATTCTTGACACTCCAGTGCCAAAGAAGCTGCTACAAATTAGTCTTTAATGCATATCATATAAGCATATCTATATTTTTGTCTTGCCAGTTGGTTTTCATTTTGATTTGAATGTATGGAAAGAGAAAATTTGTACAACTGCAGACCTTGTTCATAATTGTGATGTGCTTTTACTTCTGCTGGGTTAATTTCAGTAGGTACAATCTATGTCAGCAAGTTGAGATAAGGAAGAGAACCATTTATAAAATGTTCTTTATAAGTAATTCTAATATATAAATTTCTGCAGATACAGTGAACTCATAAGGGATATATAAAAAAACCTAAAACCAACCCAACTGGAAACCCTTCCTAACCTTTGCTGAGGTCCCTGTCTTAGCAGAAACCCTCCTGTGGTACAGTTGTTAAAAACAAGAAGTCTTTTGCAGGGATAGTTCTTTCAGTTTTTGTGACCATTTTAAACTATACTGGAAAGAAAACTTCCTGGTGGAGTTTGCTGGTATAACTTTATGGAAAAATAATTTAAGGGAGGTTGCCTGGCAGCTCACCGCTGTTTGAAGCGTGGGTGTGTATGGAGAGAGCATCAAAGACCGTTTTCTAGGGCAGTGATTAATTGTTTGCTGTCAGTACAAATAGGAACCACTGTGTTTAACATCATGCCTGTAGATACTTTGACTCGAATTGTGCGAGTATCTTAGTTAAGACAAGATCTTACAATCATGAACATTAATTCTCCAAGTGAAATGCGCTTTCAAAGACTTTATCCACCCCGCTATTTCCTTTGGAAGTTTTGTAGCCCCGCTGAATGGCAGCAATAGTTCATACCATGTTCTCCTTGGTCCCTGGTAGGTCTAGCATGCTGGCAGAAATATAAAAAAATGGGCCAATTTGAAGATGAAATGGAGAAGTTACCTGCTTAACAAGGTACTTGCCATTCTGATGTGACCACGCTGGCTCAGAAGTAAGGTTGAGATTCTGCTGTAGTTTTCATGAAAAAATTCAGAACGATGCTTTGCAAAGTTTAAGTTCAGGGGTTGTGTTAGTACCACAGGGAAGCGCTAATGAGAGGCTGGAATAAACATCCTTAAAGTGCAATAGAGAGCAAATCTGGACCTGAGAATAATTCTCAGCAGGCACCTGAAGGGGGTGCTTTGCTCAATGAGTTTGGGCATTCAGCTGCTTACTGGCACTTGTATTTGTTTTATGTTTCTCTGCTATCTTGGTTATTTCTGCTGTTGACATGTCCTCCTGCAAGCTATTCTTTCCCTTTTGTTTATATTTTGACACTGTGCAGAAGCCTAATTTAAATGATTGAACCTGGTTCTACTTAAATAAAAGGTGTCTTTGGGTTAGGATTGGAGATAATTGAGAAGAGGCTCACACGATGATTGTCCTCATGAAAACTCTGATTTCAAGTGAGTGTACCGACTCTTTGCTATATTTCTTTTTGTGGTCACAGCCGTGCAAATAAAAGCAAATCACAAACAGTGTTTTTGGTAATACGCTTGTTAAGTTGTTGGAATGGCTTTTAACAGCCACGCCAGGGGCTTTGGGAAAGTGAGACACAGTCTGAACTGAGGGATCTCAGAAGTGCTGGGTGGCACCAGGAAAATGAAAATGTTTGATTTGTGCTGAGCAGCCCTTTTGAACCACTTAGTTCCAGTTGTGGCTCAGACTAGTGAAATGTCTAAGAGAAATCAGGGTGGCTGCTTCAGTCCTAGCCCGTTTTCTTTCCCTCTCCTGTTTGAGAGCCCATCCTCTGAAAACTTGTTAGAAGGACAATGTGCCTAATGTGTTTTGGGGTTATTTTTTTTTATGGGTTCTACTTCCAGTATCCCCTTCTTCGACTTTAGATATTTTTCTCTTAAGTGTTGTATGTCTGAAAGACTCCACAAAATTACTCAGAATTATGGAGGTTTTGGGTCCTGTTTATCTGCAATTAAATGTAGATGCAGAAGGCTGTTGTCCAGTCAGAGACTGTGTGGCTGAAGGGCAGATGCGGTACTGGCTTCATGTAGCAATTATAGGTGAAGGGGGGAAAATAAAAGGTTTGTGCCTTAAATGAAAAAAAAATAAATAATAATTCTGTCATATTAAATGGAAATTATTATTTGTAAGGTCACTTAGTGAAATTAGCTTCAATTAAGCATCCTTACTGACTGCAGTGGTGACTGCTTATTGTCAGAGCCACTCGTCTTGTGGTAATACCCGACCTGCAGAGTTTGTTATGATTATTAATCTTTGCAAAAGAACCCAACCAATTACACAGATAATAACTTGTTTAAAAGAGCCTCACCGCCATACATCATTATTTGTTTTGTGCTTACAAAGGTGTAACTGTGTGAGCACTTGTTTAGCGGCTCCGGTGCTGAATGGTTGCGCTCAGGGAGTGAAAATTATTTCCTCTGTAGCAGTAAAACAGCGGAGGGTGCTTGTGGTGCCAAAAGCAGGGGCAGTGGAAAGAACCGCAGGCTGCCAGCGCCTCCGTCCTCGTCAGGCAGCGTGATCCATGGAGGGAAGTGCAGGTGGAGAAGAGCGGTGAGTGCTTGGCCTTTTCTCTCTCTGAAATTACTCCAAATGCACATCTAAAATTTTCAGATTAAATTTCCAAACTTTCTTCCCGTTGTACATATTCCTATAAAATACCCATATAGGGTATAAATGACGTGTCGTCTATTGCTACGCTCAGCCTGGCACAGGGTAAAACCGACACGTTCCTCAGCTGGAGCTTCCCTGTCGGTGTTTTCTGTGTAGGTGACCCCACAGGATGGTAGAAGCAGCTGCTCTTCCTCCCCACGGGGCTGGGGTTCCTCCTCTGCCTCCCCAGGCAGCAGGCAAATGCCATGAGGCCGATGCTCTCCCTTGGCGTGTTAGGGCACCAAGCAGTGATAAACTCCCCAGTACAACCAGCACTTGGGCTGTAATGGGAAGTTTCGGAGAAAATACAGTTTGAGTGAGTCTGAAAAATGAGTGTTCCAGCGTTCGCATTCATATGCCATCTTTACCTCATCGCAGAATGAAGCAGAGCAGCAATCGCAGGCACATAGTGATGACATTTATGAATAATTATAATAATTATACTTTGTGAGAGCTTGGCTCTCCAAGTTCTCCGACGGGTGGGTAAGCCACGGAGCGCTGCCCTTTCGCGGGCGGTGGCCGGGGACGGCGGGCGCTCGTCGGGATCGGCGCGGAACGGCGCTTGCCTGCACTGCCCGCTTTCACGCTGAAGCTGTGATTTGATACAGACATCAAAAAAAATGCCTATAGGGGAAGGAAAGGGCATTATGCACACTGCGTTTCATTTCACGCAGAAAACAATTGGATTTAAAAGTTTTGCTAGCTGGTAAAAATATTTATGATGATCTGCAGCAAACAAACCAACCACCGGTCCCAGGGACTGGGAGGGGAAGGTGACTGGAAATGCCACAACACTGGAACCTTCATGTTCCAGATGTTCCACCTTCATGTTCCGGATGTGCTTCTTGGATAAGACACCTTTGTCCTGAGGGAGATCCAGGCATGTTTAGCAGGGCAGTTGGACTAGATGATCTCTAGAGGTCCCTTCCAACTCTGACAATTCCATGATTCCATGTCCTGTAATGTTAAGGAAAGCGCCTGTCAGGCTCCAGTGGAGAAGGACCATGACTGTCGATGGCCCCAAGATGGTGACAGGGACTTGCCCCTGCCGGCTGGCTACGAGCTGGTTTGCACATGGCCATGTCCCTCGCTCCAGCAGCCTCCACATCTGCTATCGATGTGTGCCATGGTGTGGTCTGGTTTCACTCCCCGTGATGCTTTATTTTAAGAGGAATGAAGGGTCATGTTGCACCATTAAAAATTAAACTTCTTTGCAGATGGTAACGCAGTCTAAAGGTGGAGGGGGGGCTTGGGCTGCAGGGAAAAGGAGCAGGAATATCTTGGTAAATTCTAAGCAGCTGAAATCACAGTTTGATCGTCAATATTTTCATGAGAAGCTATATTTAGCAAGAATGATAATGTTCCTGGGTCACTGACTGAAACTCTCAAATGAACTTGCTTTGTCTCTGGTGGAATTAAAGGCTTGGGGTATTGATAGTAGACGTAGAGACTGCTCGATATTTTCTACTGCAAAGTACTGCTATGAAATAGTTGATTTGTTTTTCCCTCTGCCAATAAATTCTTCCCCCGAAAGCTTCATGCAGGAGATAAATATTGCAAAACAGGAGGATTTTGAAACAGCAAGTGAAGTGGTCTGCCCAAGGCGACAGGTATCCTCAGTGGTGGGGCTGGGATTAGCGGTTGGTTGCTCCCAGCTATTCCAGTTTGCCAGTCCCTGGGCAGCACTGCTGTCCTGGGAGCTGCCTGGGGCCATCAACAGCTCTTCTTCCTCTTCCAGGATGTAAAATACTTTCCAAAAACTTAGCACAAGCCTTTTGGTCTGAGGGTGGGGAGTTACACCTTCGTGGGATGAAAAGCAGAGGCAGGTTGTGAGCGCTCGAGGGACTCCCTGGTGTGTGAAGCTGGTTGAGGACCAGTGGCAGCAGAGCCTCGGGGAGATGCTGGCTCGTCCCTGGCTGGCTCGTGTCCCAGGTTTGCTGGCCCATGGAAAGGATGGATGTTTGGGCTGAGCAGAGGGAGCTGTGTGGTTCAGGGGAGCGGAGAGAAATGTGCTGTAGCAGCTCTGCTTTTGGCCGTGCTGCGGGAAAACCTCTGCGGAGAAACACCTTGAAATGGGCTTCTGTGCCCAGGTGCTGTGAGACAGACCTTGGGGTCTCGCTGCCTTCACCTGGGCGCTGTCGGTGCCGGGTGTGGGTGTGAGGGGTGCGTTGCCCTGGGATGAGCCCTGCTGAAGGCTCGGTGCACGCAGGGAGCAAAGCAACCGGGCTGGATCCCATTTAACTGGCAGGAGCTGAGGGAAGCACCCAGGGCTCTCCAAACCCAGGCTGTGACTCTCCTCATGTAGCTGCACATGGTGCCCTCTGCTCGCCCGGCAGCTCCTGTCCCCTTGGCGCCCAGCCTCCCCAAGGTGCCCTTTCCCATCTCCCTCCCAACCCCAGCAACTGGCTTTCAATTAAATCCAGCTCAGGTCAGCTCTTGACAAGCAGCCTCCCTTGTAACTCCAGGAGGTTACCAGCCGGCAGATTGTTAAAATGCATCTTAAAAAGAGAAAGGCTTGGGCTGGGAGCCAAGATAATATTTTTTTTTTTTTTTATTTCTTCTTTTTCTCCTCCTTCCTTCTCCGTAGCAACTCTTTCTGCAGAGCTGTGGCTTGGATGGGAGGTTGTGGGTGCTGAGAGGTCCTATGGTGTGGGGAATGCTAATTAGCTGCTGTACCTGCAGCACAGGTACAAAAACCCAGTTGTCATAATTAATAACCAGAGAAATAGCAGAAGGGCCCTTAGACCTTGTGCTGGGAAATTTTAAGCCAATTTGTAAACACTAGAAACCAGGAACAGGCTTGAGTTGAGGGCAGGTCATCCCCTGTGTTTGGTATTGGTGGGAGACTCATGGCCAGCCGGTAAGGGACTGGTGGAGAGGGTGCCAGTCTGGATGTGCATTTGGGGATGAGGCTGGTCCCAGAAACTTCCCCTGCTCTTTGTGGGGTGGCAGCTTCATCCTCTTGGTTCAAGAAGGTGATTAAGAGCTTCAGAGCATCATCCTCTGAGGATATTGTGTGGGATGGGAGGCACTTCGTGCTGTTTTTTGCATTTAGAAATGCAAAAGTTCATCAGAAGCCTGGCTGGGGTACTTGGTACTTCACTCTAAGGCTCAGAGCGATGAAGCTGCAGGGTCCATGCTGGGCTGTGGATGAGGGAGGGGAGAGCCCACAGACCTGCCCTGTTTTGGGCTGGGGATGTATCACAGCTGCACAGCAGAAATCGGTCCTGTCCCCCTGGCTGTGGGCTGACCATGGGGCACGGTGCCTGTGCAGAGCTCCTGACCTCCTCTGCGAAGAACCTGCAGATGAGGGGGTGGAAATAAGCAGGTGCTGAGAGCCCAAGGAAGCCTTTTCTAGCCGGCTACAGCTGGGACGTGGAAGCACCTCTCCTCCCCAGGGCATCATTTTGGACCCGTAGCTGGGGCAGCCCATGGCTGGGGTTAGCTGAGCACGCAGCACTTGTGTCATGCCAGGTGAGGACTGGGTTGTAGCAGCGCTCTCTGGCAGCGTTTATTGCTCTGTTGGGCGCATACAGCTGCTGACCTGCATTTGGCTTCCCCCCTTATCTCGTGGAGAGGCAGTTCCAGCCTCTGTAATTAATGAGTCTCTCCCGCCAGGGTCTTGGGTGAAGCATCAGCAGAGGAAATTGGCCGGGCTAAGTGGTGTCTGTGCTGGGATCCGGCTGCAAAGGCAGACCCGAGCCAGCCGAGAGTAATTGTGGCTTGGTTGCTGAATTCATTTTTCATCCTTGGGTCTGAAGGCAGACAGGGGAATGGCTCCTGTGCAATCTGAACTGCACATTGCTGCGCTTTTCCTCTGCCTGGGGCCTCATTTATTGCAAATATGCCATGTGCAAAATGGATGAGAAAAGAAAGAATAAGGTGTGTTGCTCTGTATCCCTGGGGGTTACCTCTGATTGCGTTTTGCGATGACATTTGGGGAGCAGACAGTCCCAACACCTCTCCCTGGGGAGGTAAGGTTCCGAGATAAGGGGTTAATTCTCGGAGGGAAAGCGGGCTGCTAAAGGGCAACCCAGGGGCTCTGCTCTGACCTGGGGTTTGGTTAATCTCAACAGCTCACCCTGGACGTGGGCTCTGAGACGCTGCCGAGCTCCCAGACCCAGAGACAGCGTGCACCGTGGCGATCGTTTCAGAGAAAAACCAATTTATTTAGCTTGTAGTGAAGCGTAAGATTAAGCATGCAGCAGGCTGCTTATTGCTTAAGGGAGACTCCTGTTCCCCTGCGCTGGGAGCTCTCTCATTGCTTCCTTTCGTAGGAATGTGGGTTCTGGCCAAATCTTCTCCGCTGCCGTTGGGGTCGACTGTGAGACCCTCCTCTCGGGCTGGCGGCCGCTGCGCAGCGCAGAGGTGTCGTGTGAGCACCAGAGAGAGACGAATAAATGACCGTTCGGTCAAATTTGGCAGTTCTTCAGAGCGGTGTCTGTACAACCCTGAAAGCCCGGGCTTTCCAAATGCTGCTGCAATACAAATAACTGCCTTAATGTGAAACGGCACATGCTGTGCCCTGGGTCGGCGGGTGGTTTTGTTGGGTGAAAAGGAATGTGCACTTCAGTGGAAAAGGGTGTTCTGTGCTCTCACGAGCCAGGGGTTTGTATCAGCAGCGAGGTCCAAAAGCGCGGAGAAACCGCAACTGATGAGAATTGCTGGCAAAGAAAATCCAGAATCCATCCAGGTGGGGATGTCTGCTGTATTTTCACCCGTTGTGTTTGCTTTGGAAGGAGCAGAGGTAAACTGTGCTGGCCGGAATGGGACAGCCTGGGTGGGAGCAGGCAGCTCAGGAGGTGGCAGAGGAGATATGCGACCAGCACTACCTCCCCTGTTCCTCACTGCTCCAGGAGATCCTGAAGCCTGGGAGAAAGAGTAGAGCTGGTTTTGCTCTGCTTTTTTCCTCCTCGGAGCCAAATACTCTCTGAAATGCTATGGATGGTCCATCCTGCGATCAGGCTCCAGCCTGGCCAGCAGCACGAGTTGTGGGTGGCTGCACGGCTCTGCTTGAGCACAGCACCAGTACAACAGGGCAGCCCCGTTCCTTGGCAGCAGAAAACAGAAGCGAAGACTTGTGCCTGCAGAGAAAACAAGGCAAAACTCCCATGGTGGACTCAGGATGATGAATGTACGGGTTACCTCTCTGCTTTCCTCTCTCCTTCACTTTCCCTGCTTCTCACCTGCCTCCCCCATCACTTTATCTCTTTTTTTTCCCTTGCTCCTTCCTTCCCCTGTAGCTACCGCTTGGTTGGTAGCTGAGGTCACATCTATCTCAAAGGTTCAGCAGTGTCACCTCATGCCGTGTCCATGTACGGTGCCGACGAGGCGGTCTAGTGAGCTGAGCTTTGAGCTCTGAATTTCTAATCCTGTCTTCTTTGCTGGCTTTAGACAGATGCCTTGGAGCAGGTCTTGGCTTCCTCACCTGCAGGATGGGTCTGTTGCTAAAATAGCCTACTTCTGGGGCAGCGTGAGGCAGGCTTGGTGGATGGGGTTTGAGGAGAAACGCTTGAAAATGAATTATTCAGACTTGCTGGCCAGCAACGTGCAGCTTCAGAAGCTGGCTCTTCCCTGGGCTGGGAATGATCCCTGCAGAACAGCCCTGCTCTGGGGCTGTGGTCGGACACACCGGGGGCTGGCAGGGCTTCCAGGGGGGCTGGAAGGGCTTCCAGATGTGATGGCCACCTTCAGGCAGCCCAGATAAGCTGTCTCACAGCCAGGAGGAGACTCTGTGTCTGCTACTTCCCTGCAGCTCGAGGGGCAGCCACGATGCTGCTGGAAGCACTCGGTTATTTTGGGGGGACTGTGTAAGGTAAGCGGGGAGCATCCACCTTCCCTGCAGAAGCTGAGCTGGGGGGTTGGCCTGCCGGTCAGACCCAGGTTCCGAAAACCCATGGGCGTTAAAACCAATCCTACACCTTACCAGGACATCTTTGGAGGTGCTGCCTGTTCCCTGGCCCTGGGAAAGGTCTGGATTTCTGCACTCCATTTCAAGAGCAGCCAAGAGGATTTTGGCCCTGGAGAAAGGCTGTGGTGGTGCTGGGGACACTGGGGACGAGCCACCTCTGCCTACAGTTGCTTCTGATCTGGGTGTCTAATTTTTAAGGTGCTTACTTTTGCCATTGTTGGTGAACATTTTGGAGGCTCTTGGGTGGGTAGACATCGATGAACCTCTGCCAGCCCCCTGCGAGGGAAGGAGCAGACCTGCTCGAGTCCCCTGGGGATGAAAGATGCTGAGTCCGTTTGAATGGGGTGGGTTTCAGCCTGTCCATGTGCGAGAGGGAAAGTGCATTTTGCAGGAGTAGCTTTTCCTGGCATTGCACTTCATCTTGTTAATAAATCTCTCATAACACCTCCCCGCAGAGCCCCTCGAGGAGCCGGCTAACCAGGAGAAAGTCGAGATCAAAGATAAGCCTCCTAATCCGATATCAGCAAATGCAATCAGACTCTCCATCTGTCATCAAAGGGCCCCCGCAACCCCACAACTGGGAGCCAGCCCTCCGCCGCCTGCCTGCACAGATGCCCGGTCACCGCCGAGCCTCCCCGTGCCTCCCACCGCATCCAGCCTGGTGTCACCTCAGATTAGTGGGCTTCTGCTCAAAGCCTGTGCCTCCTTTCGGATAAGAGGTATGTAGAGCTGATGGGCTGGAGCAAGCACACACACACACACACACACCCCCCTCAGCTGGAAAACCAAGCACCAGGTGGTTTATGGAGCCGTGTCCAATTTCGTGCTGTGTGCTCAGGTACAGAAATAAGAGCCCTTTCTTGGCCAGGATTGCTTTTGAGAGCGTGCGGGAGGAGGAGATGGAGGGAAACTCTTATGATGGGTATTTATTAATTCCGTGAGTGGGAATGCTTGGTTTCCTTTCCCCTCCTGCCATGTTTGAGCTCAGACCCGTTTGAGGGGAGCACCGTTAGGCTGGCAGTGCCTGGGTGTGTGGCTGCAGCACGTCAGGTCTCTGTGGATGCTCGCCAAGGGGGTGACCATCCTTGGAGCAGTTCGTGGTCTAAGCTAAGGACCCTGTTTTGCAGGTAGGGCACGAAGATATTGTGTGAATTCTTGATGGCATCTGAGCACAGAGCTGAGATTTGCAGGCTGTGGTGTGCACCATCGCCTTTCCTATGAGACAACCTGTCCTGCCCTCCTGCTCCTTGGGTTGGTCATCACAGAATCCCAGACTGCCTGAGGCTGGCAGGGACCTTGGGAGGTCATTTGGTCCAACCCCCTGCTCAAGCAGGGCCACCCACAGCAGGTGCCCAGGGTTATGGTCAGGTGACTTTTGGATATCTTCAAGGATGGAGACTCCACCACCCCTCTCATCCTCAGGTGATCAGCGTAGCCCATGGCTGACTCCATGAACAACATGACAATCCTGCTTGGGGTGCTGTCCCACCCTTTGTGGCCAAGCTGCAGAGGCTTTGTCTCTGTTGGTGGCCCTCATTTGTCTTGGTGGTTGTGATGGAGCAGTACTGGGATGGCTTACTGGAGATCTGTCACCAGTGCACCAAGTCTGCAGCCACCCAGGCACGTTTCCGTCTGTTCCAACCACATCACGCTTTTCCCACCAGCTACATATTAAGGTTTGGGGACCCACTAACGATTCCTACTTTACTTTTCTTCTTTCTCTATTCTTATTTCCTTTGAAATATTAATTATTCAGAATAAAAATCTGTCCCAGGTAATTTCAGGATTCAACCTGCTGCACAAACTGAGCAAAAGAGTGAAAATAACAGTGGGTAAAGAATGGTTTAATTTAGTAACTGATTTTCTGTAAAGTAATTATTTCTTTAAAAACCTGGGATTTGCTAAAAGTATCACAATTACTTTTTTCATTATGGCTACAGAATGAAGCACTCGTTTAATTAGTAAACAGTTGGCATGCCTTTAAATAGGTTTTTAATTACATTAGAAGGACACTGTCAAGGTGTCTTTCATCATTTTTAATAGGCCTGGAATTTTTTTTCTTTCCCCCTCTCAGTCGGATGCGACTCTTTGGGTTTGATTGGCTGTTCCAGACAAAAAACTGGAGAAGCTGTTTCCCTAAAAAAGATTAAAAAAAAAAAAAAAAAAAAAAGCTCGTTTGTAGGTTTGGAGCTGAGATATGGTCTCCTGCCTCCTCTGTTTCTTGTCTTCTTGGCAGCAGGGCTCGTTGCCTGCTTTGCATCGTGGTGCTGGGGGGAGATGGGGGTGTCCCCATCCCATGGCACTGCCACCCAGGGACTCTTGGGGCTTGGTGGCAGCTCTCCTGCCCCAGCCAGCCCCGAGGGTCACCCCACGCTGTTACACCCTGTGCTAAACCAGCCGTTTTTGCCCCATAAATCACCCCGCCTTGGTCAGGCCCCCTCCCTGGTGAAGCAGAAGCCTGTACTAGAGGCTTGTAGCTGCTTCGAGGAGTTACCTCTCCTAATAATAAATCACCAGAGCTCTAACTGAGCTTGATGGGAGCTCCTGGAGGAAAATCAGCTCCGGGTGAGTCTCCAGGCTCCTGCTTGCCTTTGGGGATACACCCTGTGCTCCTTCCCCGGGCTGCGAGATTTTGTTGGCAGGGGCCAAAGCTGATTAACCCTTGCTGGTGACGGGGTGCTGCTCCTCCCCTGCCCGCTGCGGGGGAGGCTGGGCACGTCCCTGCTGTTGGTAAATGATAAATGAGGCTCTGAGAAGCGGATCCGAGCGTGGCAGAGGCCGTTTGTCTGCGTCCCCTGGCTCCGCCTGGCAGGAGCTGAGGTTCCTGGCCCCGTTTCGGGGAGGGCTCTCTAATTGAAATAGATGGAAGTTGCCGCAGGTGGAGGCAGCCTGGCTTGAGCAAAGGCTTCCCGGGGTGCCCCCAAAGGGAAAGAAATAGCAGCAAAAACCAGAGCGTGGCAGTGGGGAGGCAGTGCCCGTGGCACCTCCCAGGGATGTGTAACACCGGGGTGGCACTGGGGCTGGCTGGGGACATCTGCTAGTCCTTTCTGCCGGCCTCTGCTGCGCTCCTTGTGCCTTTTGCAGGCTGAACAACCAGACCAAGATGCCTCTCGTTTAGTTTCTACTTGCGTTTCAGTCCTCGTTGCTGCCCTCTGAGGAGCAGGAGCCACAGGGAATTAAAATATCCAGCGTCTTTGTTTTAATATTGCTGACTTTCTGCTCTGCTGAGCCTTGGCTGGCTTCCCTGCAGCCGCATTCGCTGCCAGCACGGTCTGAGCACCTCCTCGTTGGGTTCCTCAAATTTTCCCCTTACTCCTGTCTCTTCTCTTCCATCCCGTCCGCCACCTGCTCCTTCCTCTTCCTGCTTTCCCTCAGCTCCCCACCAAGTCCTTTGCTTCTCCTGCAGTGACTGTCACTGCCCAATGTGGCCTTGAGTCAAGGTGCTGAGTCTTCCTGACCCCAAAGCAGAGGGAGATGTGGAGCGATGGAGAGATGCAGGGATGGCTCATGCCCTTGCACAGCCTCGGGGAGCCCTGGGCAGGAAGAGTCCTGCCTGTTGCACCTCAATCCAAGCAGCAGAGGAGCTATGGCCTTTCATCCATCCCAATTCCTTGGAAGAAACTGAAGGAATTGCTGTGCAGCTCGGCAACCCAACTTCCCTAAAAGGAGGTGATGCCCCACACCAGTTTACAGGGAGGCATCTGCTGGGAAAACAGTGGAAGTGCTGGAGCTGGCAGGATTTCACAGCTCAACATGAGGCAGTGGGTGCCTGGGGATCAGAGGACCGAGGGACCCCCTCCCCTGGGAGCAGCTCCTGTCCCTTTGTCCTGCTGGGCATCGCTGTGTGACAGCTTCCTGGCCAGAGGGGACAGTTCTGTAGGAACCTGGGTCCCTCCTTGGGGTTATGGAGCCGCTTTGCTTTGCAGGATCAGGGCCAGAGAGGGCTGTGAGGTGGTGGGTGCAGGAGCAGGGTCGTGGTGGGAGCTGTGCTGTGTCCATGAGTGACAGTGTCCCTTGTCTCTTCTGCCCTGGGGTGCTGGTCCCCTGGAGGTACTGGGGGGATGGATGCTGGGATGGAGGGGTCAAACCCTCCATCCTGAGAACGTGGCTGCCCTGGTGCCTCCCCTGTGTCCCCGAGGTGTAACCTGCCCCCCGGTTTCGTCCCCTCACCCGCCACTGATGAACTGAAGCAAACGGTTGTGAATAACCCTGATCACGGCTTTTGCAAGACTTCCATAAAATATGAATGCATGATAACATCTGCATAAATTATTCAAGATAATCAGCACGGGGGATATTTCCCCGGCAATTTCACGTGGGCTCCTGGAGCTTGATTGTCCCACCCGCTGGGTGAGCGGCAGAATGGGAAGGTCCTGAGCATCCCAGGCCTCCCAGCTCCTCCCGTTCCTCTCCTTAGATTGCAAACTGTTCTCCCTCCTGCCTCGGTGCACTTTCCCCCAGCTCCCAGCACTATTAACACCTCTAATTAGAGCTGCTTATTGATGTGCTGCTGTTTGTCTGAGTGCAGCTGATCAAGGCAGAGAATCCACCGAGCCTAGAAATGAATCCTAGCTCCCTGCCTTGCAGCGCAGCATCCTGCGGGGCTTCTCAGGTCTGGGGGAACACGGGGAGAAGATCCAGAAAGGAAAGAAAGCGCAGAATAAGCGTGTGCTGCCAGGCAGCCCTGGCAGTGCCTTGTCTCTGGGTAATCCTGGCATTTCCACACCCCCCCAAGTCATGACCGTGCATGCAGTATCCCCCGGAGGAAGGTGTCCCCTCCTGTGTGTGCCGTCTTCAGTGCTGCCCCATCAGGAATGCCTTGTGCCAGGAAAAATCCCACTGGGACAGAGGATGCTCCGAGGAGGAGGCTTTTTTTCCTGGGCACTTACAGAAACACCCTCCCCACGTTGTGGTTTAACCCCAGCCGGCAACAAGAACCACACAGTCTCTTGCTCAGCCCCTCGTCTCCCCTCCCAGAGAAGGGTGGGGGGGAAGAGGGAAAACAGGAGGGGAAAGGGAAGAAAAAACCCTTGTGGGTTGAGATAAAGACAGTTTAATAGAAAGAATAGCAGAAAAGTTAAAATAACACTAATAATAATGACATGGGTCACACTCTCTGCCCAGTGAACTGGCACCATCCCAAGCAGTGGTCACGGATTCCCACCCCCCCGGCCAACCCCATTTCTATACTGAGTGTGAGGTCTATGGTGTGGAATATCCCTTGGCTGTTCCATCCTTCTGTCTGCACCTCTATGGGAAGCTGAAAAAAATTCCTCGAGTAGTGTAAACATCACTTAGCAACAATTCAAAACAATAGATATTATTGATATTCCTTTCACAGCAATCACTAGAAAGAAAATTAACTCCTTCCCAGCTGAAACCTGGTTGTGGTGTCACCCAGAAAGTGGACCCAGCACCCAGGGGTGGGTGGGTGGGTGGATGGATGGATGGATGGATGCTTGCTGCTGGAGAGCCATGAGCATGGAAGCTCACGGGCATGAATGTGGGATTCAAAACCCCAAAAGCAGCTGGCACAGGGGTCTCCCTCCACAGCTGAGGTGCTGGGGGACATGGTCTTTCTCTCTCCTCCCAGCACAGGTAACTGGGAATTTGCATCTCCATAATGCCACCCCCAGATGAGGGCAATTCCTGGCAGTGCTCCGAGGATGCAGCTGCTCCTGGTGTAACTGATGTAGTGAGAGAGAAAGGAAGGACCAACCTAGCACCATGAGAACGTGAGTTTGGACTCTGCCTCCTGCCAGTGGCTGGGCAAGAGTCTGAGCAATGCCCTGCATGTGCTGAGGCAGCTTTTCTGCTCTCCTCGCCTTGCTTTGACCCTCCTGGACCACGGGCACTGATGGTGGCACTTGGCTGCAGGACCAAGCTGCAGGGGGCAAGGTGCTGGCTGTCCCTAAAGCACAACAACCCCCGGCACCTCTAACCATCAGACATCCCGGGGACAAGCTGGAGAGGGCAACGCACTCCAGGAGAAGCATTTCCCTTCCCCCTCGCCGTCAGCTTTTATTAATTCCTCACGTGGTGAAGTCTCTATTAATAATGGCTCTAGGATCTGGCTGGTAAGCTGGGTAATGAGATTCTCTACCTGCTGTTCCTGTGCGGCTGTGATTGTGTTTGGAGGACAAAATTCTATGTGGATTAATTAAAATGAAAAACAAAAGTCAAAAAAAGGGGGTTTGTTTGAATTATTTACAAGTTTCCAGGAGACAAAGCAGTAATTGCAAGTGTCTTATTGCAGGTGTTTGGAGGGGGGATGCTCCCTCCTCCGAGCGAGGAGCGAAGTCTGGTTATTTACTGGTGGTGGAGGAGATTTATCAATCCTCACAAACGCCGAGCGCAGCTCCAATTGCTCCTCAATTTGCTGATTCTGATTTTCTCCTCTTGGTTTTGGAAATTCAGAAGAGACAGGCTCTGAGACAGCTTTGACGTGGGTAAATGTGGGAACAGACACTGCCAGCAGCGCGCTCCTCCCTCGTGTGTCAGTAAATGTAAAGGAAAAAACCCAAACCATCGTGCCCCAAGGAACTGCCTGTTCCTGGTTGGTTTTCCATCCCCACCAGTGCCCCTCTGGGTCACACAAATGCCATCGCGTGTCCCTCATGGTCCTCTTTGGACCCCCATCATCCTGGCGGGATCCTCAGTCTGAAGCAAAGGGATGGAGATAAGTGTCCCCTGGGGCTGGCTGGGGTCTCATCCCTAATGGACACATCCAAGTCCCAAACCCGCAGCTGGATCCGACCTCAGGGAAAACCCACCGTGTGCCATGTTACAGTTGTCCCACCGGGTGGGGGTCCCGTGGAGGGGGTGGCTTCAGCAGCATCCCCCAGCCATGCTCTGCTGGGTGGGGATGGAAGGCTGGTAAAAAACCAGGTGTCGAGATCCCATCTTCCTTCACAGCCCTTTATAGCTGATGGATCAGCAGCATTTTAGGGAATTGCTCTGTGCTTTTACTGCTCTTTTACTCAGCTGCCTCTCCCCCTGATTGCCTCCGTCCGTCTCCTCTCAACCAAGGTCCTCGGGAGCCGCCTAATTGACTTCAAAGGGAACAGGACTTGCTTGAAATTGAGTTTTGCATTCCTCTCAGCCTCCGTGACGGAGCGCCTGGCCACCCCATCTCCAGCTCCTGCAGCAGTTCACCTTCACTGGTTTGTCTATAGGAGAAGAACGATGGAAAGAAAGAAAAATGAAAGAAAATGGTGCAAAACGTTCCATTTAGTAATCTTCGGCGTGATCAATATTACTTAGTCTCCATATTCAAATTGTGAATCCTGCTGAGGAGAAACAAGTGGGGATGCCTCGTTGGAGATGAGAAGTTAATCTTTAAAGCCAATAAAGATTTAGGGCAGCATAATTGCTCTAAGATTTGATACTTCAGACTATTCAAACTTTCAATTTTTAACCCAACGACCTAGATCCTTGGCAACGAAGATGATTCAAGATGAGGAGCAATGATACCGTGGCGTCCTGAAGAGAAGTCGCGGTGATGCTGTGTGACCTGGGATGGGGACCCTCAGGGTTGTGTGTGGCTCAGTGGTGGCAGGGGACACATGGGGGACATGCGAGCAAGAGCATTGCCTGTTCCCAAAAGCGTGAGCAGTGGGCAGCGAAGGTGAAGAGGAGTGGGATGGGAAGGGATATATGGGAAGGGTGAAGGAAAACGCACAACCTGTGTGGCAGGGCAGGATTTGGCCAGGAGCTGGTGTCCATGAGGTGGTGTTTTGGGCAGGTCCAGGCTGTGGCACAGGTCTGCCTGGCTTCTGGAGCTCCCCTCTGCCTCTCCCCCAAGCAGGGATGCTGCCCATCCATCACCCTGTGCCTCTGCCCCTGCTAAGCACCCCCAAACTTGGGACCTGATGATCGTGGGTGGTGGGAGTGTGGGGGGGTCCTCTCCTCTGGCAGCTCCATCCATGACGGCCAGATCCACCCCAGGGCATCGGGGCTGGGCAGGCAGAAACACCTTTCTCCCTTGTCCCCGCTGGGGTGATGGAGCAGGGGGCCATCTGGAAACCACACATGGAAGCAAAGCAAACGAAGCAGCTAATTACAGGCTATTATTCACCAAGGAGATTAGTGGGGCTGGGAAGAGAGGGCTGCTCCGGCTCCACATCCCTCGCGGGAAGCTCAGCCCAAGCTCCTGGACATGTGCAAGGACCGGTCCCCTCGGGTGGACATCGGGAAATGTCCTGGGAGATTAGGGAGCCTTTCCCAACAGCAGTTACCTACTGGAAACGCAAGCCCTGCCAGGCTGTTGCCTGCATTTCTGCCTGTGGTCCAGGCAGCTGGAGAGTGGGAAGGAGCAACCTGGGTGGAGGGCACCCCGTGTCCCCCCTGGTTATGCCCACGAGGGTTGTTTTTTGTGTGAAGGGCAGCCCCAGATGCTCAACAGGGGTGAAAGCTGCCTCCGTTTTCAGCCCAGGCTCTAAAGTGTCCTGCTGCGGAGACCAGGTCCTGCCCAAAGACCTGGCCCTGGCTCCAGGTGCTCTCCAGGAGAAGGTGGATCAGCCCTAGCGGGGGTTGGCAAAGCACAGCACCCCTTTCCCTTCCCCACTGGGAGGGGGGCAGAATTAAATCCCAATCTTTTCTGCTGTTGTGATTTTACAGTGTTTACAAGGGAAGGGAGCAAATAAGCGATGAGGTAGATCATTATGTGCTTATATTATCAGCAGTAAAGCAAAGTTGCTTTTAATTCCTAATTCCACCATTGTCTGACACATTTCTCTGTGAGTTTTCTATTCATCTGTATTTTTTTCCCTGGGTCTCCACTAATAGAAATTGCTTTGTTGTTAAACTCAATTTCACTCTTGACTGGATTGAAATATGCTTATTTCCCTTCTAAAATAATAATATAAAAAATCTAAAATGATTTCCACTCATTGTATATGAAAAGTGCACATTTTTCTTCCTGTGGCCTATCAGGTTTAAATGTCTGAGGGTTTCAGAGGTTTATTTTTTAATGGTCTAATTGCATGATCTCAGCCCATAGCTGGGGGCTTTCCAATTGTTGCTTTATGAATGTGAATAAGGCAGGACAATATATGATTTCCTGGGGTGACTTTTGAAGTCTTTTGCTGGAGACGAGGCTGCAAAATGAGACTTCTCCCAGTTTCTGCCTCCCGGCACCCCAGCCTTCAGCACAGCTAGGGCTGGTGGGCACCCAGAGGAATCACTCCGAGCATCCCCCGTGTTTGGACAACCCCAACCCCACCGGCTCCTGGGGCTGTGCCTGGAGCTGACCCCACTCTCTGGATGGGGCTGAGAGGGTGAGGAAGCTGCTGGTGGCTCCCAGGTGCTTTGAGTTAAGAGAGGAGCTTGATAAAAAGCCTCCTGTGCCCAATATCTGTGTTTGTCTCCATCAGTGCTGGGCTTGCTGTGAGTTTTGGGGCTGTTGGGGTGCAGTAGTTTGGCTGAGCCCCATGAGAAATGGGCCTGGGAGGGGGTCCATCCCACTGGTAACTGAAGGGGTGGCTGCAAGGAAAGCCCAGCAGGAGGTAGGGACCCCCAAACCCTGCTGAAGGCTCCCAATATCCTCACTACAATGAGGGCACCCCAGGGAGCCTCAGCCCATGCTGGGTTCTCATGCTCTTCCTCTTCCACCAGCTGTGTCCAAACAGGACAGCAGAGGACCCTGCTTGGGGTCTGATCCTGCCATGCCCAGTCCCCAGCACAGAGGCATCCCGAGCATCCCTAAAAAGCAGCTCTCCCAGCGAGATGAGGCTCAGTTCGTTAGCGGAGCGAAGCACTGACATCCCCTCTGACCGTCACCACCTCCTTCTCCTCCTGCCAGCCCCCGGGGATCAACTGCAGCGACGGCTGAGCCTGTTTCCCCATCATCTGCGAGAAATACGAGATAAGGGGAGAGAGCTGCTGGGGTCAGTGCTGCGGAGATGTCACAGGTGAATGCTCTGGTCGTGGATAATGAATGTGCATTAATAAGCAACGCAGGAGCCGCTGGAGCCTTGGCTGCCAGCGGGGCTGTATCACCTCACTGGTTATACTGGCACGGGCTCTCTACCCTCCCTGGGGACGGACAGGGTGAGAGGAACAGGACCTGGCATGGGACATGCCAGTGTGGCACCCCCCAGCCCCCCTGGGATGCGGAGGCAGGGCTGGTGGAGAGCGGGGGCTTTGGTAGCCAAGGGATGAGGGAGGGAGCGGGACAGGTTTATGAGATGTGAAATGAAGATGTCTGGCTCCCATGGTGGGGGGATGTGCTCGCTGCAGAGCCGTGCTCACGTGTCGGCAGCAGCAGATCTGTGCCTGGAGCACGGCGGCGTTTGGGGGGAGCTTTGGGGGCTGCCTTGGCTCAGACAACGGCACCTCTCCCCGCTCTGATGGGATACAAGGGATGGGGTTGCGGGGGGACACACGTGCCCACAGGTCCCCTCTGGGTGCTCGGACTGTGGCTGCTGGGCTCGGGGACGCTGTGCACGTGGGGCAGAGGCAGCAAACTCCTTCCAAACCCCAGGAAGGGCTGCGAGCACCGTTCAGCAGCGGCAACTCCCCGGCAGTTATTAAAAGACTGGAAGTTCTTGCTCTCCTAACCCCTGACTTTGTTTTCTTTAATTACAGCTGAAGCCCGACATGCCCTGTCCCTCTTAATTTGGCTGATGCTGGTGCAAGCCTTCCAGCAGCCGGCTGCTAACTGCGGTGACACCCGGCTTGGGGAGTCCCCAGATGGGGGGTACGATGTCCTGCCACTTTGGGCTCACTTTGGGCTGTCGATTTGAACCCTGGACCTCCGAGTAATCCCGTGCAGGAGGCTGTGATGGGGTGACACAAGCTTCCCCAGCCCCGTGGTGCATCATTTTTCATCCTCCTCCTTTCTTGAGCTCAAATGCTTCTCCAAATTGTGCATGTTGATGTCGCCAGGTCAGTGAGCTCGTTTGGCTGAGCCGTGGGGCCACGGGGGATATAAAATCCCTCCAGTGGGATGGCTTGGGGGGGTGCACCGGCAGCCCCTGGACACCCACCATCTGGGGAGGCAGCACTTGCTGCAGGAGCTCAGTGTAATGTGCTAATAAGCCCAGGAGGTTCCTCCAGCCTATTTCTCTTGCGGTCCCCCCTGCGCGATGTCCTTTCGATGCTAATTCGATGGCTGAGCAACCGAGTGTCCCCCCGGGACCACGCCGGGCTGGAAAACGCTGCTCAGCTGAGTGTGACAGCAAGGCAGAGGCAAATCTGGACTGGCAGCTCTGAGAGGTCTGCCCAGCAAAGGGACAGCCCCAGCCCTCGGGTCTGTCTGTATTTTGGAGGTGTCCGGATCCAACCCGGAATGTGCTGCCGGGTCCCCTTCCCCGTGGGGACTTTCTGGGGGTTTAGCCTCAAATAACCTCACCCAAAGGCAGGATGCTCTCCCCACTGGGAGCTGTGGTTCAGCATCTCCTGCTGCTCTCGTTTGTCCCAGGGTTGGTCCCTTCTTTATTTCCCAGTCCCCACCTGGACTGGAGCTGGGCAGAGCTGCCCACTGCTGTCACGACTGCGGGCGTCTCTGCTCCCCGCGGGTGTCAGGAGTTCCCCCCAGGGGAATTGCAGCCCTCTTAATGCACTGCAGCAATACAAATACACCTCGGCAATCTGCTGTACAGCTCTCCCTCTCTCTTTAATTTTTAATTGCTGCTCTTGTTTCCTCTGGGCATCTCCCTCTGCAGCAGGGCAGTCAGGAAACCTTTCTGACCGATAAAGCTGGTTCAGGCTTTCCTTTTACCTTTCGTGTTTTCTTCTGGGTGAAGGCAGGGTCGTTGCTGGTTTTAATTAACACAGTAAGAAAAATGCACTAATTTCTTTCTCCGAGAAGAGAAAGGGAAATTCAGCTTCCCTTCTACTCTCAAAACACATAATCCTATTGGGAGCTGAGGAGTGATCCTTACCTCTATTATTTCCCTCTGCTGTAAGTGAATTAGCAGTTAATGGAAGCGAAGGATTCACTGTGCTGACAGGCTTGCAAGGGCAGGAGCTTCCCGAATTCCCCACGCAGGGCTGTGCTGACTCTGCCCTGTGCTGAGGGCGGCTGTGGAATCCCATGTTTTACACCTGACCTGGCTGTGCACCTCCAGCGGGTACCCCAGCCCCGGAGCTGTGTCCCCTGCAGCACTCCCTGGCGATGGCACCCGCAGCCCCATGAGGCTTGGGATGTTCCTCCTGCTCCCCAGGGAACATGGAGGGACCCGGGGAGCTGGGAGAGCCTGGCCTGAGTGCTAAGGACTAACCCTGCCCGATCTGTCCCCGGGGGATGCTGCTGGCTCTGATCTTTAAGCAGAAGTGTTGTACATCACCGCTGGGCTCCCAGCTCCTGTCCCAGGGATGGAGGGGGCAGAGAAGGGTGTCTGCCTGGGGATACGTTGCACCCCACCGAGCCCTCAGCCATGCAGAGAGCCCCAGGGACTGGAGAAGAGCCCCAGGGACTGGAGAAGAGCCCCAGGGACCCTCACAGTTGGTTAAACACCCCCCCAGGTAGTGTCAGGTGCACTCTCACAGCTGTCTTTTAGCTGAGCAGTGCTTCTGGTTTTCAAGCTTTTGAAGGGAAACGTTGCATCTTGCAGAGGCTGCCGTCACAGGGGACTCTGAGAACAGCAGATGAGTCTTTAACACCCGCAGCTTCAGTGCTCTGGTGGCAGCAAGGCCATCCGTGCTCCTTGCTGCTGGAGATGTCCCATCTGCCACGGCCCTCCCCAGTTCCTCTTGGCCCCTTTCAGCACCGTGTGGCTCCTGAGCATGCTGTGAGTGGGGGTGCAAAGGTGGCTTCAGGACACTGCCACCCCCTCCCTGCTCTTTGCCCGGTGCCCTCTCCGAATACTGCCATATGAGCTAATTTAGGGCTCTTTTTGCTGTCCCCAGGGAGGCTGGGAACAGGCAGAAAGCCCCCACGCACTGCGGAGGTGGAGCAGGGCTGCCTGTCGGGGCCTCGTAGCCCTTTGGTGCCCACGGTAGCCCCCGGTACAGCCAGAGCCCGGCGCTGGTAGCCAGCTCTGCGCCGAGGGGCGGCTGGTGATGCTCGCTGGTGCAGGAGATGGGTACCAGGCTCGAAGCCTTTCCGCCTTGTTGCTACAGAGATAGACAGAGGCGTGAATGCAGTAATTGAGGCTGAGCCAGTGATGGAGCTAAGTTGTTTTATATCAATAAAGAGCGCCTTGTCCCCAGCAATGTCGCTTGAGGGGGACGGAGAAGTTACTGTGACTAAGTGATCTGATGCCCAAAGCGTTTGGGCATTGCAGCTCCTGCAATCAAATTATATTTCTTATCTCAAGGGCAAAATTGTGTGCGGGGAGAGCTTGAGAAAGTAGCTTGTCGTAGCACATTACAGCTCGGTGGTTTACTGTGATTCTCCTCCTCTGTGATCATTATTTTTCCACGAAGACCATGAAGACAGTAGCTTGAGGCTCAAGAGGAGGCTCCAAGAGGAAACATGGGCAGAGCCTGAGCCCCAGGCTTTGGAAAACCTTGAAGAAGGGTCCTGGGCTGGAGCAGGGACTCTCTGGAAGGTCCTGGAAGTGCCTTTGGAGCCCCAGTAGCACTTGGGCATTGCTCACCAAAAGCCAACATAGAGGCTGTCACTGTGACTTGTCAGGAGATGCCCACGTCTGTGCTGCCCGCAGCCGAGCAGCGATGACTGTCAGTCTCTGCCCTTTACAGGAACATGATATTTTAAGCTTTATCTATGGTGGTTTCCAGCTTTTCTCCAGTTGTGGTGGTCTAAACCACCATGTTCTGCCCAGCGATGGCTTGGTTGGGGAGCTTTGGGGCTCACAGTCACACGGTTGCTCAAGATCAGGTGAAAATTCCCGAATCTTTTTGCGAGGCCGATGGTGTGGGGCGAGTCCTGGCTGCCCAGGATGCTCCAGTGTCGGAGCTGGAACCACAGCTCTGCCCCAGGTTACGGGCAGGACTGTGGAGGGGGCTGTTGGGAGCCCTTACCAGAGATGTTCCATGTCTGCCTCTGGCCGGGCAGGGGCTCTAACTGGTGGAAAACTGGTTTCTTTCATACCAGCCAGCTGCTGAGCTGGTTCTCTCCATTCCCTGCTGCTGCCTTATTGGTAATAATAGCAAACATACACGTGTGTGTGTGTGTGTGTGTGTGTGTGTACATATAACTTCAGCATATTGATTTTTGGGGCCATTGCTTCTCAGCTGCTGAAGAAGATAATTCACTGCTTTATTACGATCCTTGGAGTTTAGACTTATCCCTTTAAACAGAGGGCGAACTGGTAGTTAATTAAGCTTTTGTTCCACGCAGCGGCACAGGGAAGGGACCGTCTGCTGCAGCGCTTCTCCTCGGGGACGAGGGCCCCGCGGGGCCGGTGAACGTCACGTTTCTATCCACGGGGTGACAAATCCTGCCCGCCACGGCGCTGGCAGGAGCTGGGAGCGGCAGAGGTAGCCCTGCCTGGCTCCCCGGGTGCCCTCACTTCTCCCTGTGGGTGCAGTCACTGCTCCCTGCCCACCCCAGCACCCTCCCAGGCCGGGCAGATGGGATACTGCCTTTCCCCATCTCTGGACAATCCCTCTCCCTCGTGGACTCGGGATGAGGCTGGAGGGAGGCATGGGGGGTACCATCTCCTCCCCGGTCCCTTCTCCCCGCCGATGAGCCCTCACCCCTAAGACTTACAGAATTAATGTGTCATGTCTTGCCGTAGCCTGGCCTTTTCCTGCTGGGATGATGCTGCTCAGCACGACCTGGTGCTCACACACAGGATGCCTAGAAGGATCTCAGCACTATCACAGAACCACAGATTCACTATCATCTAGGTTGGAAGGGACCTTTAAGATCATCGAGTGTGGGGGGGGAGTCCTGTCCCACAGCAAAATTCACCCCACGCTGGAACCCTTGTTGCCCCCTGTTCTTTATTCCCCAGGAGGGGATGCTCTGTTTTCCTCCCAACCCCTGGGGAAGGCACAGCCAGCTCCTGGCACGCTGCAGGCAGTGATTTGGCTGCTCCGTTGACCACTTCACGTTGTGTGTTTACATGCGTTAGGAAGGTTTCCAGCCCCATCCCGCTGAGCTGGGCTCACAGGGAAGGGCTCTGCCTCCCGCAGCCAGCTGGAGTGGGAAACAGCAGGTTTTTAAGGTGGTTTTACAGCTCAGACAGGGATGGAGGGTCTCCTGTCAGAGGAGCAGGAGCTGGGAATGGAGGGAGCAGGCAGGAGCAAGGAGATCAGGGGTGGTAGGATGCCCACAGCACCTTCATTAGCCTGCTGCTTCCCTCCTTTCCCAAAGGCTGGGTTAAGAAGACCAAGTGGTATCGCAGAGAAGGCCAGATGCACCAAAAGACTCCTGACTACACCTAAAATGACAAGGACTGAGGCACCCCAGCTGGAGTGTCTGTCCAGCCCAGTGGCTCCACGTGGTCATGTCCATAAGGTCCCCACAGGATGGGCTTTGGGGAGTGATGTCCTTGCCCAGATGTTGGGCTGCTGTATTGGTCTGGGAGTGCAGACCTAAGGCTTTGAACGTGGCTTGACAGCTCTGACTGCAGCTTCTGAGCCACCCTTTCTGCAGATCCTCAGTCTGTGTGTCCATCTGCCTCAGCCCTGCCCAGACCCACTGTGGCACTGACTCCTTCCCAGGAAAAGCGGGGAGGGACACAAAAATCCTTTAGTATTTACGAAACCCTAAAGGATTCGATTTTTCTTCTGGCTTCTCCTCGGCAAAAAGTGCTGTTTCGTGGGGAGAAAAGTGCTGTTTTGTGGAAAATTTCCAGCTGTCTTTCGTCTCTGAGCTTGCCTGTGGCTGATGCTGTTGCAGCATCTGTTACCCGGGGCTCTGCTGACCGGAGCCAGCCCTGGTTTAGGTGGGGGAGAAGGAAGCAGCGGGATCCCTATGGAAATGGGAGTTAGGGTATCGCAGCAGTCGTAAAACGCCTTTTCCTCTTCATCAGCCTCACGGGAAAACACCGGGATTCTGCACGAGCAGAGGAGCCTGCAATTAGTTTATTCAAAAAAGGGGGTGGTTGGGTGCTGGGAGGGTGATGTAGGAATCGCACAGAGCTCCCGGCGCGGATCATAGAATCATAGAATCAATCATAGAATCGTCTAGGTTGGAAGAGACCCTTGGGATCATCGAGTCCAACCATCTCCCCTACTCTACAAAGTCCTCCCCTACACCATATCCCTCAGTACTGCATCTAAACGTCCCTTAAACACATCCAGGGATGGTGACTCAACCCCCTCCCTGGGCAGCCTATTCCAATGCCCGACCACTCTTTCCGTGAAAAATTCCTTCCTAATGTTCAGTCTAAATCTACCCTGTTGGAGCTCGAAGCCGTTCCCTCTCATTCTGTCATTAATTACCTGCGAGAAGAGACCAGCACCAACCTGGATGGGGGAGCCGAGCAGGGCTGTGGGGTTTGGAAGAGGATTTCTCACCCGGGAAGCGAGCGGGATGGAGAAGGGCTGGGAGAGAGTGTGGGGGGGCAGGGGGGGGGAGAGCATCCAGCCGTGGGGAAGGCAAAGGGGCAGCTTCCCCCCGATGTCACCCTATTGCTTTATGGTGCCACTGAGTGTGGAGAGGGACGGCCAGCATGGCACGGGGTGGGGGTGGGGGGCTGTTCACACCACAGCCCCCCCCCAAAACCAGCCTGGTCCTGTCCTGGAGCCTGGCCAGGCGTGCACAGCGAGGACAACGCTCTCCTTCCAGCTCTCTGCAAATTTGTGTGTGCCCCGTGGGTGGGTTGGGGGGGGGGGGATGCATCCCCTCCCTCACCGCTGGTGGGGTGCACCCCCGCTTTGAGTTGGGGGGCTGGAAATGGGGTGTCTCTGGGCTCCGTGAACATTCAGCTCCTTTAATCCTGAGGGGCTGGGAGGCTTTTTGTGGCTGTCACCTCCCAGCCGTGAGCCGGGAACACCTCTGCTGAGCTCAGCAGCAGCTCCTCCTGCCTCAGCTCTCATGGCCCCGGCTTTGTCTTCCCAAGGACACCCCCGGGTCCCCCCCCGCCCCGACACCACCCTGGCCCTTTCGGCAGCACCCAGGGGTCCCTGGGGACATGGGGAAGCCATGTCGTGGGCCGTGACTGTGACCCCCCCCAAAGAACAAAGCTGGGTGATGGAGGGCAAAGCCACAGGCCAGTGCTGTCAGAGCCAGCCCCCCCGCCTTTTTTCCCCAAAAAGCGGGTCTTGCCCTGCTCCCCCCACCCCCAAAAAAGCAGACAGCACCCGCGGGGGCTGCATAAGTGCTTTGACACCCCCCCCCCTACTTTTCCCACCAAGGGC
>QJSC01005569.1:109253-120211 GCA_003697955.1 Calidris pygmaea | reverse complement strand
GGGGGGGGGGGGGGTGTCTGCGGGGGCCGCCCCCTCCCCGCTCCCCGCAACTTTGAACGATGATCACAGTCAACGCGGATGGGAAGATAATGGTCAGAAGATGCCTCGTCACCTTGAGACCCTTTAGGTAAAGTTGCTCTTTTCTCGTCCCTCTATTTTCTTGTCCCTCCTCCCGCCTCGCTCGGGTGGGAAGCGGTTGCCGGAGGGCATTTTGCGGGGAGGGGGGGGGTGGGTTGCGGTGGTTTGCCGTGGGGTGTGTGGGGGGGGATTGAGCCCAGCTGAGGATGTCGGGGATCCAGGCAAGTTTGCCCGCAGGTCAGTGAGCTGGTCCCGCAGCGCTCGCTCTCTCCTGGCTCCCAGTTCACTCATCACGCTGGTATCTTTGGGGTTTTTTGGAGGGGATGTTAATTACAGGGCTTTTCACCGCTGTCTTTTTTAATACCTTTCTCAGAGATGTTGGTGCTCAGGGAATCGGTTCCTCTGGTTTAAATCCACTCGGGCTGATTTTGAAACCCACCCCGCAGTGGCAGCAGGGCTGGGGTTGATATCCCAGTTTGGAACCCTCTGGCTCCAGCACTCTGGTGCCCACCTATTGCTTTTTCTCCCTGGTTGTAACTCTCCCCATTTTTGCCTCCTTGCATTCCTTTTCCCCCTCCAGTCCTTGCTCTTCAGCTTCCTTATTTCACCGGAGATGCGCTTTGGTTGGTTCTAGGCTTGAGACACATGGAAGATGCTGGGAATTGCTTGGGTTTTCTATGGGGAGAGGGACTGGTAACCCACAGGAGGGGAAGGTGCTGAGGGGCGAAGCACAGGGTGAGCCCAGCCTGGTGGTTACCAGCCCTCCCTGCTGTGTTTGGGGGTCGGGCATCACCTGGGATCACTGGAGGGATCTTCTTGCTGCCTTTTTGCTAAGCCCAAACCACTGCCCGGAGGTGGGAAGGAGGACGGGGCTGTTCTTGCTCCGTTTGCTTGTGCTCAGGTTTGGAGATGTTGGCTGCCTCTCCCCAGGAGTTGTCTGGCCGTGCGCCGCTTGCCTGGAGGGATTCTCCCAGCTGGATCCCACACCAGTGCCCTGGGGCTGGGGGACTTGGCCAAGGTGGTGTGGGAAAGCGGTGGCGGAGCAGGGGCACGAAGGGTCCCCACAGCTTGGGCTTGCTCCAGGCAAGGGTGTGGGGAATGGCTGTGAGAGAGGTGGGAAGGACACACGCACCCCGGGAGTGCTCTTTTACTTGGCTGTTTGCTTTCTTAAGTGGGTTTGAAGTCCGTAGTGAGGAAGCGAGAGGTCTGAGCATCGCTCTCCCCGGTGCTCTGGGCATCGCTCCTGGGGCAGGGAGAGCCCAGCTTCAAGGAGTGACCTGGGACCGGACTGGGGGAGCCCAGGGAGGGAGTTGCAGGGCGGTCACAAAGTCCTGTTGGAGGTGAAAATGTGTGTGGGCAAGGGGTTTGTGACGGCAGGAGAGCACCCAGGCTGGAGGGTCCCCAGTGTCCATAGCAGAGCGGAGCCCCACCACGGTCCTGTCTGTGTGCCCTGGGCTGGCTTCTGCGCTCAAACCAGTGCAGACCAGTACGAGTGCCACTGGAACCAGTGGGGTTACGCTGTTGTTAACCAGTCAGGCTTTCCCTGTGTAAGAGGAGAAATTCCCAAGACCCTTTCCTAGCTCTCCCGCGGCATCCAGCTCTGTGCCTCCTCCAGGTTGGTGTCCTGCTGAGCCTGACCCCTCCATGTCACACTCCTGTGTGTCCTTGTCCCCAGCCCAGCCTGGGTAAGCATTGGCGCTGCCCCACTCCAGCTGTAACCCCGTGTAAATCAGTGCTGCTCCCCTAAAATCATCACCCCTGGGAATCAGGGATGACCTGCAGGAGCAGGAGAAGATGCTGGCACTCAGGATGGGTCCTGTAGATCAGGTGCTCGTTGGTGGCTGGGCAAAGCTTCGCTGCTCTACGGAAGCCCATGGTGCAATCCCTCACCTGGTGTAGACTCCTGGCAGCAGTGCCACCACTGAATGGGAAACCTGACCCTTTGCACCAAAGCATTTAATTAATGGTGCTCCAGGCATGTTTAGCAAAGCAATGCAAAGCCCTGAGCTGTGAAAGTGGGAAAGGGAGGGAGAGCAAATCAGTGTTTGGAGAAAGGTCCAAGGATGGCTCTGACTTCATCTCAGCCCCAAAAGGTGTTTGACTTGTGGCAGTGCTGGATACAGGCAAGAACTCACCCAGCTCTTGGTTTTGCAGAACACGGGGAGTTCAGCCAAGTCTGGCAGCTGGAAAGCAAAGCCAGGCTTTTCATGTGTCTGTGACATTGGCCAGTAAGAGAAGTCACTGTGGTCCCCTTCGTGGGGGAAGATTCCCGTGGCTGAGCATCATTTTGACAGCCCCGTGATGGTGTTGGGCTCTGAGCGAAACAAGGTTTGCTGGAGAAGGAGCATCTTTTATTGGCCCGCCTGCTGCTGCCGACAGAAATTGTGGCTCAGCTTTTGGGTTCGAGAGACTTGGGTGTTGAAAGCTTGTCTAATAAAAGATATTACCTTTTCCTGGAGCCCTTGGGTTTCCCGCACCCCTGTGTCATGTTCGCCCCGTAGGTCCCAGCTGGGTGATACAGACAGTCCCAGTGTCACAGCCCCGTCTCGCTGGGTGCTGCTGGCCTTCCTCCCCCCATCGCCCCCCAGCTCATCGCTCAGACCCTCCTGGCCACATCCAGGTTTCAGTTGCATGGGCCAAAATCTGTAATGGCTGTGACATCACTTCCAATTTTCACTAAAGACTCGGAGAATTTGGCTTCCTTCTCTTTTGGGCACCAAGCCAGAACCCAGAATTGTGAGTATTTTAGTGTGGGGAGGATGTGGAAAGGGACTTGGCACCAGAACCCATGCCCGGGTGATGAATTAAACGTGATGTGTGATGACAGGCAAAGCCAGCGTGCAAAGTAGATGTAACTTGCTCATTGGAGCTCCATGGTCTTCAGGGAGTTAGACTTGATTTTGGGGGCAGTGCATGTGATGGGCAATCTGGAAGATCTGGGCTCTGGTATGGTTTACCTACCGCATGGTATTTGTTTTCTGCATAAGGAGTTTCTGCTCAGTGCAGGCTGAGCGTTTTTATCCACCTGGATAAATAAGATCAGCACAAAGTAAAAGAGATGGGTCCTCAGGTTGAGAGCCCATCCCCACCACCTCCCTGCTCCCTGGGGCGCTGCTGCTGGGCTGGATCCGCTCCTCTCCTAAGTGCATCAATTCCAGTTTGGCTCTGATCCCTCTTTTTTTTTTAGGGAAAAAGCATCCTGCATCTCCCTTTCTCTGTAATCCAGTCGAAACCAAAAAGATTGTGGCTCCTGATGAGGTACTAGAGCACACATCACGTTGGAATCTCTCTCTTTCCTTCCTCTTTTTCTTTCTTGTGGTGTTTCACTCCTTGCCAGAGTGTAATTATGAAGATTAAAATGTGTAAACAAGGTCTTGCATAATGATGAAGATATTGTCAACAGGAGGGGTGAGAACGAAGAGCGGGATCAGCTCTGATTATTTAATCAGGTGATGCTTCGTTAAAACGGCCCTTGGGGGAGGAGGCAGCTGGCAGCAGGAAGGGACCTTTGGGTGGGTTTTGTACCATGATGTGCTCCCAGGGAGGACCCTTGGTTGTGGGGCACAGCTGGGCTTTGACCTCCTCCTCCAGCTTGTCCCTTCTCCACTGTGCTGTTGTCCTCTCCTCCCGAGGAGGTGCCGTGGCAGACAGCTTTCCCCTTCTCCTGCTCTAAGGAGGAATTCATCCCTCCGAGGCTGAGATGGGTGCTGCCATCCCCTCCGTTGTCTTCCTGAGAGCCTCTTCCACTGTGCCGCGTGGCTGGGCACAGGGTGTGATAATGGGAATGGACTGATATCCCCAAAGCAGCCCTTCCCCGAGCAATTTATGGGACCCCACGTTGCTCTGCAGCATCAGGGATGCTCTGCCGCCTCCGCAATCCCATCCCTACTGGAACTGGACCACGAATCTCTGGAAACCCTTCTCCAAGGTCTGCTCTGGGAGAGGAGCTGAGGTCCATAGTCATCTCCACGCCCAAACACGGCAGCTTGATGGTTCATCAGCATCTGCTGGGGAGGGGATGGCTGTGCCTATGGCCAGGTCTCCGGGGACAGGAGCCTGGATTAGCTGAGTGCACGCTGCTTTTTTTAAAGCTTGTTTAAACTGCTTTCCACCTCGCAGGGCAGGCTTATTCAGAAATAAAAGGGGCTCAAGCTGCTTCGCTCCTGGAGCATCTCCGCAGGGATGGCAGGCGGTTTTACTGGGAGAGTGTCCCCTGTCCCAGGTGGCCCAGCTCTCCCAGAGCCTGGCTGTGGGTTCTCACAGGAGTCAGTGAGTGCTTGCACTGGGTTGAATGTGCTGCTCACAGTGCTCATTAATGCTAATGAGCCCAGGGTGTTGCTTTTTCTCTTATTAGGAGGGAAGTGAGAAGGGGATGGGGAGCTGCAGGGTGCTGCTTGTCCAGAGCCAGGTGACACTGATCTGCTGGGACCCAGGTGGGGACGGGGCAGGGCTGATGTGTGGGGTGGATGGGGATTAGATGCCTGCCTGTGGTGGGCAGGGCTGATCCTCCTCGGAGCAGGCAGAGGAAAGAAACCCTTTGCTCTTGAGCAGCCTGATGCCGAGAGGAAAGCTGCCCTGGGTCCATCGACTGTGTGAGAGCAACGTTGGAGCTGGCGGGATGGAGGTAGGGAGCCCGTGGGGTCCCGTGAGGGCACCATGTCTTGCCCAGGAGCCTCTCCAGGCAGGGGAGACCTGGCCATGCCGTGCTGGGGCGGTAGGGACCTGCCCTGGGAACTCCTCCAGCAGATCTCCCCGGGGAAGCCCAGTCCTTCCTGAGCTGCTTGACGCTGTACTTCGGCTCTCCACAGCATCTCCTGTAGCTAATGAGTGCTTTGAAGCAAGTTACTTTATTTGCCAGCCCTTTCCAGCAGCAGATAATTGCGATGCTGGCGCGGCGTAGCCCAGACTTAGCGGCTGGCTCCTAATCCGCTGCCTTTTAACTACACAATTCCGATGCGACGGCGGGCTGCGGCGTTCCTCTGCGAGCCTTTCTCTGGGAAAACCTGGTTTCGGTGTCGGGTGGCTGCGCCGTGTCTCGGTGCGTGGCTCCTGAGCCCGGCGGATGATGCTGTGGACTTGCAAAGCGGAGTCACCGGTTCCTGCCCTGGGTGGTTTGCTTCCCTTCGGCTCGGGGCTGCGAGGGGCAGAAATGCCAGCGGGCACCCCTGAGGGCTTGCTCAGCTCCCCATCCCACGTAGGATTTGTCTCTTTGAAAGACAAACCCGCTGTTTCACACGGCTGGCTGGCAGTTGTCTTTTTCTCCTTCTCCTCCTTGAATTTTTCCTTGGGTTTGGCGGGCTGGGATCCCCGCTGTGGCTCCGGGAGCTGTTGTACGTGGTGCCTGGCAGGGGCTCTGCTGTGTGTCTGCTGGAGGATGCTGCACCTCCATAGAATCATAGAATGGTTTGGGTTGGAAGGGACCTTAAAGATCATCGAGTTCCAACCCCCCTGCCCTGGGCAGGGACACCTCCACTAGAGCTGGTTGCTCAAAGCCCCATCCAGCCTCCATGGAGACTCGGAGGTGGTGGTGGTGGTGGCATCTCTGAGCGGTGGCAAGATGCCAGGTGCCCGTGCTTCAGCACGTGTCCTGCTTGCACGCTGGGGAGACAGGAGGGCTCAGCTTTATGCTCCCTGGTACACGTGAACCCTCCTGCTCCCACAGAGCTCCTGCCTTCGAGTTTTTCACCCTCAAAAAGAAGTTACCGAGCCTGAATGTGGCCTGAAAGGGAGCAGTGCTGAGAGCTCCTCTGACCACAAGCTTGGCCGGGAGCGACGTGGGTCGGCATCCTGCCCTGCACATCCCTACGGGAGCTGCTTTCCTGCCCTCCCGTCCCATGCTCTGGGGGAACAAAGCGGTGGTGGGACAGTCCCAGGCCACAGCCTGTGCTGCCGGCGTGTGTCCCTCCTCCTCCTCCTGCTGTGCACGGGGCTGCCTGCTCAGGCCGTGCTGGACACAATGGCAAATGCCAGTGGCCTAGTTACAGGGGAACAAAAGACCTTTTATAAAAAAAAAAAATGTTTTTTTTTTAGATCCTTTAGGAGGAAGGGAAGACACAAGGTCTCTCTTTTCCCTGGACTCTTCCAGGAGCAATATGGGAATTGTTTATTGTGGTGGTTCCTGCTGGGGCTGTTGGGCTACTGGGCTGGATCTAGTGGAGCATCCCATGGCGGCCATGGTCTGGCTCGGCTTTGCCACCAAAGGTGCAAGTCCTCTGCTCCCTCTCAAGTGTCGGAGCAGGCTGGGGGGATTTCGGAGGGTGTTCTTAGGCAAAACCAACGTGCTTGGTGCCAGGGTTTGGGCAGAAGCATCTCGGGGCTCTTCATGAAGCGCCTGTGGGTCTGGCCATGGTTGGGGTGAGGTTCTGGTGAGCTCCCGTGGGTCTGGAGCAGCAGAGCTGCTCCTTCCCGGGGCTGGAGAGGGTGAGCCGTGGGGATGGGGCAGCTGGGGAGGAGGCAGGGATTGTCCTGGCTGCCTCTTCCAGACACCCCCAAAAAGCAGCTTGCGCAGGGGGGTTACGCTGGGGGGGTCAAAGCGTGGTGGGGCTGTCCCAGGAGGGAGTTGGTTGCTCGTCACACCTCGCTGCAGCTTTGCTTTCCCTCCCGCAGGATATTCGTGCTGGGCATCGGATTTTTCACCCTGTGCTTCCTGATGACGTCGCTGGGAGGGCAGTTCTCAGCCAAGCGCCTGGGGGACTCCCCCTTCACCATCCGGACGGAAGGTAAGCACGTTTCCATGCCCGTCCTGTCCCGTGGGATGCTCGATGAACCCCACGGGCACAGTCCAGCCGAGCTGACGAGCGCCAGGGATGCGGGGAGGATGATGCTCGGATGCCTCCATTCCCAAGGCTCCCTCCTGACCCATTTTGGGGATGTCAGGGTGACTCAGGGTCCTGATGGCCCTTCTTGCCGTGGCTTGGGTCATTTTTGCAGCCGTGTGGCTAAAACCTGGCTGCACCCAGTCCCGTGTGCTGAGGGTTTGGCTTGGGTGCTTGGGGGGTTCAGTGCTTTTGGGCGGTTTTGATCTGCAGGGAGTGGAAGTTGTTCCTTGGGGATGGGAAAATAAAAGACCTTTGTGGTTTTGTGGAGATACTGAAATGTAGAAGACAAATATTCTGATCCTTAGCAAGTGTATTTTCTGTTACTTCTGTTAAAACATGTTTTTTGGTGGGATGTGCAGTCAGCTCAGGAGGCAGTTTCCATGGTGGGAGGATTGTGTCCTGCCCTTGCTCTGGGAGGGTGTTACTGCATTGAATTGAGCTGTGCCCTGACTTTTTCCCTTTGCGGTCCCAGCCTGGAATTGTACAACTGAATTGCACAGGGGGAAATGCCCCTTGAACTCAGGTGAGCCGGGTGAGATAGGCTTGGTCAGGTCACTGGGGTCTTCTCCGTACAGAAAGCATGGGATTTGAACTTGCCAGCGTGGCCTGGAATGTGATTTATGGGCGTTAAATGCTTTCCTTGCGGCGCTGGAAGAAGTACGAGCTGCTTTCCTACAGAAGAAGAAGACTAAAGTGGTGGTTTCCAGAAGTCGGATGGTGCTTGTGAACTGCTTAGTTGACTTTCAGAGAGATTAATGTGCAGCCCGTGGCAGCTGGCTTTGCTCTCTCCCCGGCGGATGGAGCACACGGTGGCTTCGTTTCTCCCCCTCTGCTCCCCTAATTGTTCCCGTCACCGACTCCATTAAGCCCCATCTCCCGGGGGCTGGTGTTTGCCGGGCTGACCCCTGCCGGAGCGGGTTGTGGGATGGGTATTTTCTGCATGTTTTACCATGGTCAGGGTACCTGCCCCTGCCAGGGTGCTGTGCTAATGTCCCTGTCCCCATGCCAAGCACAGCTGATGAGTGAAGCCTGATCCCAGGGGATTTTTTCTCTCTCCCCGTGAGAGCAGCACGTGAGGAGGGTGGGCAGAAGCCCCCTGGACCACCGCCTTCTCCAAACTTGGCTTTTAAAGAGATTGGTCTGAAAAGATTCCCGAGTTTGGAATAAAAGGTGCCACTTGTTAGAGCTGCCCTCTGTCCCAGGAGAGCCCCGGCGTCCCCAGGGAGTTTGCAGAGAACCAGAAGAAAGGCAAAGAGGGACTGAGTAACCGTGGGACCAGCCCGGGCTGAGAAGTGGCACACGTCATTCTGCAAAGAGCAGCAAAAGTTTCCAGAAACCTTCAGAAGCCCCTGGTCCCACCCCAGAGGACGCTAAAGTTGGAGTGAAATGATGGCAAAAATACAATTATTCAGCTCTTTATCCCCTTTCTGGATGCCTTGGAGTGGAATAGCTCTTCCCATCTTGATTCTTGTCATCAGTTTAACACAGATCTTTGAGTCCACTGATTCCCATCCTTGAGTGTCTCTTAATTACCAGACCCAGTGTCAGGGCAGCGCTGGAGCTGGATCAAAAGAAACCTTCTTTTTCAGGCTCTTGCGGCTCGGAGTTCTCCACTCTTCCTGCTTTAGGTCCGAGGTTGCGTGGGTCTGGATGTCACTTCTAGTACTGGTTGGTTGGTCTCATTTAAAGAAAAAGAAAAAAAAACATTATGATCTCTTAATTTTTCAAGCTTTTGGTCTCTTAGGTCTGTGACTGGTGAAGGCAAGTCCTGCTTTGTTAGGAAGCTCAGAAATTCAATGTAAAACCATTTTTATTTTTTTTTTTCCCTTTATTGGATGGATTTGCCAAGCAAGGTATTACTTCCAGATGAATTGCTGCAAATTTGGCTGTTGCTGCGTTTCTTGTTGGGGAAGACTTTGGTTCATTCACGGTCTCACACACCGTTTTGAAACATAAAGTATCCTCTCTCCTGCCTCGGGAGGAAGGACGCCGTTTTGGAAGAAGGTCATATTCTTCATCCTCAGGACTTGGCAGGCACAACCTGAGGGGCTTTTTTTCCGCTCTCTAACACTGGCTTCAGGCTTTTGGGGTTTGGCCTGTCCTGTGACACCAGGATGTAGGGACTGGCCGTCCTGTATGGTGATGGAGCTGTTCTTGGGGTCAGAAACCCCAAAAGCAGAGCAGGACCGAGACCTCAGGGCATGTACAAGAGTGGAGCTGGACAGGAGGTGGCCAATGTCATTGCAGACCCCTCTCTGTCACCTTTGAAAGGTTGTGGCTGTTGGGCTGGCTCTGATGGTTGGGAAAACCAACTATCACACCCATAGAAAAACATGAGGAGGGATGATGCGCGCTGGGCAACCTTACTGGTGCCACTGGGAAACAGGGAGTCAAAGCCTCTGGGAAGCTGGTGAGATGGGGAAGCTCCATCCTTGAAGGCTTTCAAAACACATCTGGCCAATGTGAGGCTGGGGGCAGCTCAATCGGACCATCAGGTCTGCTCTGCTTGGAGCAGGAGGTCGGGGAAGAGACCCCAGAGGTCCCTCCTGGCTGGGGTGATGCTGAGCTCACGTAGAAGACCTCTGAGTTCACGCTGGAGTCAGTGTGGGTTGATGAGAACAGAAATGGATATAAATGGATATGCTTTTCATTAGTGCCGCGAAGCCTCAATAGGTCTGTTTGAATAATGAACTGGCATTTAATTAACGTATGTTATGGATCCCAAGGAAACCCAAGAAATATTGCTGGTTGTTATTGTTGCTGTTAAGCGCACAGTGCTGGTCTGAAGGAGCAGGTTAATTTTGCTGGGCTGATTAGCTCTTGAGGTGAGTAATGGTAGGAATCGGGCCAGTTTTCACACAAACCTGGGCAGATTTAGGGCCGTTGGCTTTGGAGAAGTTATTGGGTGCACGGGCTGGGGTCTACTGTATGTCGAAGCCCAGATTAAGTATCTCCTGGGACCAGCCTTCTGGTGTGAAAACCTCTGGAGTGCTCTGGTGGTCCCCCTGGAGAAGGAGCCTGGTCCCTGCTGCCTCTCTCCTCTCCGCATGGGCTCACCGAAGCGTTGGGTTTAATGGGCCCTTTCGAGCATTATTCATTAATTGATTAATTGGGTGTTGCAGGCTGGCAGCATCCCCTCCCCGTACGCTCTGGGTGCGGGCTGCTTTACCGGCCGTAGCCGCTGTGTTTAGTTGGGTGTGTTTGTGGCTAGCGAGTGGTGGCTCCGCTGGCCCTTCCCGGGGGTGATCCCGGTGTTTGTGGCTCTTTGCTGGCCAGGAAGGAAGGGCCACAGGGTGGTCTGGGTCGTCGCTACGAGACGCTCGCCCCGACGGGCACTCGAAGCAGCGTTTCTCGAACACCCCCCCGTTCGGGTCGTGGGCTCACGAATTTTTAGTAAACGTAGTCCCTTTAGGGCAACCCAACACCTACTCACTATTTTGGGTGTTTAGTGCCAGGACCCGTCCGACCCCCTGTCCCGATTTCCCCCTGAGCATCCTGACCAGCCCAGGATGGAACCTTGGGTGCTGCAGTCCAAAGGGAAGCTTATGAAAGCACCCTGGGCTTGCTCAGAGCTTTCCTGGCTTCTGAACTCCGCGAGCAGCCGATCAAAACCGAAATGGAGATGGATGTGAGGCGGGAGCATGAAAAGGAGAAATGGATAATGTCACAGTCCAGAAGTTAATCCCGTTTTTAATTTTATTTTTATATGTGAATCCCCTTCTCGAAGGCTCTCTGCGAAAGCCAAGTTTCTCGGTGTGTGCCAGAAATCCTTCCTCAGATGGATGCTCTGCTTGGTGATTCGATGCAGCAGAGGCTTTGCGTCTTAATGATAAATAAAAAAAACCACCTTTTGAAATACAAGTTATTTTATCCTAATCCGCTCCTGTCAAGTAAACACAGACAAAGGTTCCTTTGTTTTGAAATGGCCACTGAGAGAATTTGTTCTACAAACAAAGATCTAGATAAAAAAAAAAGAAGAGAACAGACAAGTCTATAAATTTTGAATGTGGGAGACGCTCTGGGAACAACTCGAGAGACTGAGTTTTCTGCGCCCTCTTCTCT
>QJSC01005569.1:10746-109244 GCA_003697955.1 Calidris pygmaea | reverse complement strand
CTGCTGGAGTTTGCTGCTGCAGGGGATTAGCGGCGGAAAATAGGTTATTAAGTGTTAAAACGTGATTAGATGTGGCTGGAATATTGCCCGCAACTGCTGTAGCTCGTTTAAAAAATGGAAAAACTTCTGATTTCTCCTGGTGTTGATTCCCGTGTGGTAGGGTAGGAGGTGCCGGAGGTCCTGGTCTCAGAGTGGCTGGAGCTGAGCTCTGCCTTCCCTGTGGGCTGCTGGCTCTTGCAAGAGGACTCTGATTTAATTTCAGCTGACCTTGGTGGTCCTTTGGTACCAGTCTTTGAGTGGATCATGCGGGTAGAGCTGTCTCGGTGCTTGGGGTCAGGGAGCTGCAGCAGCAGTTCTTGCCCTGAGCTCCCCGAGTCTCGATGCCTTTGGGAAGCGGTGGTTTGCTGAGCACTGGAGCTGTGTGTTACTCTTTCCAGAACTGTCTCTTCAACCTGTTTTTTGAGTGTTTCCTGCCTGGATTGGTGCTCGGCTTCAGAGCTCAGTGCCCGCCTTTCTCCACCCCAAAATGAGCTCCCCGCAGCATCTCCAGCTGGTTTCTGTTGGCGACCACAATTGGGCTCCTGCATTGTGTTTCCTCAACTGCTTTGGGAACAGAATCAGTGGGGACAGGGGGCGAAGGAAGGACAAGGGTGGGGGAGAGCTGATTTTTAGAGCACAAGTTGGATAACACGAGTGAGCTGGGGTGAAGCCCATCCTCTGCAAGGCTGTTGCACCTTGTCCCAGGTTGCTGAGATGTGGTTTGGGGTCTGATCTCCTTGGGGCTGCAGGGTATGGACACCAATGAGATATTGTGGACTGGGGCAGGGGGTTTCCCCAGTCCTACAGCACTGGGACTTTCTGTAGCTGGGTGATGGAAACTGCCTTGGCCTGGAATCTGTCTGGAGGTGGGCACTGCAGCAGCGTCTGCGGGGACTTCCCTTGGTGTGTGGCACAGAAATACAGGTGGCCAGAGAACAGCTTCTGCTCCGAAAGGCTCTGAGGTTTGGCCATTCCCTGTCATTTTGCAGGGAAAGAAAAATAAATGAGGAAAAGTTACGGAGAAAGCCTGGTGGGGGAAGCACCCCTTGCTGGGCTGGATGCGGGCTGTGGGTGAAGCTCAGCGCTGCTGCTCTCCTGGGGTGTCAGAATGGCTCTGGCTCGTTGCGTTGGCATACGGGACTCTCGGGAGAGGTCCAGCAGAGGCATGTTGTACTGGAAATGGTGTTTAGCATCAACCCGGCAGAAATCCTGCCCCGTTCTCCCCAAACCCAGCACCCCTCCTGTGTCCCAGCTACTGGAATGCTCTGCCTCCCCCGCGGCTGTCGCTTGCTCCAGTTCTTGGAGTCTCACCTGCTTAAAGCAATTTCTTCCATCAGTGAGCACAGAAGAGGAGAGAGGGGGAGATCGTTTCAGGCTGTGCAGCACAGCTGAATACTTCGGTGTTTGTGGCTTCTGTTTGTCTCCAGAGCGGGGATGTTGGCGGAGGGAGGGCGGAGGGGGTGGGAATTGTGCTGCAGAAGATCACGTTGAAGGTTGTTCGGGGTTTTGTTGTAGGGCATCTTCACCGTTCCGGAGTCATAGCACCGTGAAGCGATGGGATCTCATGTTATTTCAATGCCTTGAATTGCTCCCCGAGGAGCTGAGCAAAGAGGCCAAATAAGAAACGTGAGAACCTACGTGATCTCCTCGGAGGGGTCCTTTGCTCCCGCTCCTGTCTCTGCCGGTTTCCCTTCTGCTCCAGCAGCATCCCCAGCCGGGTTAGCGTGGCCAGGTACCATGGCCGTGTGTTCTCGGAGGAGATGCAGAAAGGTCAAGCCGGGATTTGCTAACGATCCGAGCGAGCTTGAGTAACTCTGGCGTCCTCCCTCGCAGTCAGCCGTGCTGGAAGGGGAGGAGGAGGAGGATGAGGAGAAGAAGGTCTGTGTGTGTGATCCTGACCCGCTGTGTACCCTCTGCGTGCAGCTCATCACCAGGGAGGACAGCAGAGCGGAGCCGAGCCATCCCCTCTGAACACGGATGGGTTTGTCCTCCCATCCTGGCTCCATCTCTCTTGGGAAAGGCAATTTCTGGACCCATTGGCAAGCTTGGGTCGCTGCCACTCGTGATCGATCCCAATCTACTCCTTGGTTATTTCTCCTCAGCAGAGCAGGCGGTTCTTCTGACGGGAGCTTGAGTTGGTTAAAAATAACCCCAAAAGTTGCTTTGTGGCTTTGACAGCCCCTTTTCTTAGCCGGGAGCCAGAGCTTGGGCTTCTGCCTCCCTGAGATGTGACACGCAGGCGTGTGTTTTGCAGTTCCAGGGATGCTCCTTTGCTTTCAAGAAGTCACACGACTTATAAATTTATATCTTGCTGCCTTTAATACACAGTGAAGGCGACAGGAGAACGAGGTGCAAAGACTCGTGTAACCAAGTGACGGTGATTTGTGGCGGGGGGAGCATGGGCAGAAGGTGGGAGGGAGGGAGCTGGGCAGACTCCGCTGTGCAAACTCAGTGCTAATTATTCCCATTTTCTTCCCAAATGAGTTACAACCCTCTCCTTGTGTTATGTTGTGCTGTTGTCTGCTGAGCAGCTCTGGATGACTGTCTGCAGGCAGCGCCCGGGGCGCTTGTCCAGGCGGAGGGATGAGGCTGTTCTCACGATCTCAATCCAGAATTTACTTATGAAAACCCTCTCCAAAAGCAGCGGGAGGTTCCCCTCTCCCATCCCCTCTTCCCACAGCAGTGGTGGGGCCGTTAGCCACAGCGTGTCCCCGTGGAGAGGGTTTGGGTAAGCGGGTGCGTGTCACCTCCCTGGCACCAGCTGGGACACGCAGATCCTGCCTGTCCCCGACGCTTAATTCTCATCCTGCTGCATCCAGAGCTGGGTTTGAGTCTCCTGGGATCTGTGGTCAATGGAAGGGTGCCAGCCAGGGGACACCCGTGGGGAGGAGCGTGCTGGGCAGCTCTTGGATGCCTGGGGTTTGTTTCCAGCCTCCCTGCGTCTGTCTCATCCGAAGCTGCTCCAAGCAGCTTCAGGGGCTGGAGCAGCCAGTGGATGCTTCAAGAAGTTAGTGCCAAACCGAGCTGGTGGGTGCTGGGAGCATCTCCTTGGCGAGGAGCCGTGCTGAGGAAGATGGGCTTTTGCTTTTTCCTCCCCCAGAAGAAGGCTGGGGTGGTGGGTCCCTCTCTCTGGCTGCCCCAGAGGTGCTGTGCTCTGGCAGCTCCCGCTGCTCGGGACCATCCTCCGGCTTCCCCGTTGTTCGAGCATCAGTGGGGAGTTGGAGGAGGTTGAAGGAGATGCCAAAGCAAGGCAGAGCCCACGTGCAGGGCGAGGGCTTTCTGCCTCAAACCCTGCCTCCCCCTCACCCAGACACAACCCCTGCTGGCTCCTGCCAGATGCTCGGTGGCTCCAGGGGCTCTTTTAAGTGGATAACGCCGCACGCGGCAGCGATAACGACTTACTCTGCTCTTCCCGTTGAGCGTGGGGAGGCTTCTTTAATTATGGGGTAAAGCAGTGCTCTGTGCTGAGGAATGGCTGCTGGTGATGGCCGTGGGCGCTGCTGGGTGCGACAGTGGGTGTCAGCTGCCCGCTGTGTAGCATCCCTGGGTGTTGGTCCTGCCCATCGCACCCCCTTGGGCAACACAAGGGTGTCCTTAATTTGCACCTTTTTGGAGCAGAGCAGTGCTTTGCCCGGGTGGAGGAAGTGGGGGTTGATTAAAAGCCTGTCCTCTCCTACATCTGCTTCTTCTGGTGTCCCCGTGGGCACCCCGGCGTCCCGCATCCCCCCTCGGGCTGGTGAACGTGCACCGTGTTCCCGTCTCCAACCCACGCTTGGGAAGGGAGTTTGAAGTGGATGTGTAAAACTTTACTGCTCTTAAAATTGCTTAAATTGCTATTGCAGGCAGGGGAGCGGGCGCTGTTAAAATAAGGAAAATAAAGTTATCTGTGGGGGGCTCCAGGCGACACCAGGGGTTAGTGCTCACTTCTGGGGGGGTGTGCTTGGGGGGGTAAGATGCAGATTGGTGCTTTGTGGGGCACAGAGGGGTAAGAAGTGGTGTGAGGGGTGCTGTAGCAGTGATTGATGCTTAATCCACCCTGGGAACACGTCTCTTACGTGAAGAAGCGCCCGTGTGATACGGCTGCTGCTCGGAATTGGATGCCTGCAGGCTTAAAAAGAAAAAATAACGCCACCAAACTTATTGGAAGGTGGAAGTGTGAATTCATGAGTCTTAAACGGGTGGAGCGGAGCTGCCGGGGTGGGTGCAGTGGTGTGTGCTGGCCCCTTCCCAGCCACCGCCGCGTCGGAGGAGGGGGGAGCAGCATCCCGCTGGCCCCGGCACTCTGTTATCTCCATAAGCAGCGACTCCCAGGGAATGATTAAACCAATTAATTGATTTTCTATTGCTCGTAAGGAAGTCAAATGGCATTTCCATCAACGTGTGATGAGCAAACACCCCACCACGGCCAGGAAGAATGTTAATGGCTCTTTATGCTTTTATTACCCCTTCTCACTCCTAAATCAGAATTCATCCTGAGCCCAGGAGGCAGCAGGTACTTCAGAAAATAAAACTAGCACAGTGGGAACCATAGCAGCCTCCGTAAAAAGCTGGTTTTTCCCACTGATTTATTTGTTTCTCTGGCCTAAACGAGAGAGCAGGGCTCGGTTCAACTCGGGGAGAGATTAGCTGAGGCTGGTCCCATGGCTCTGCCAATGCCCCCTGGCTCCTGCGGGCTCTGCTTTGGGCTGCTGCCCTGTTCTGCTGCTGCTGGAAGGGTCTGGCTGCCAGGCTCGGCAGAGGCTGATGGGTTTGAAGGAAGGGGGTGATTTATTCACCCCTGGAAACCAAGTGGCAGGATGCCCGGCACTGTTTGGCCAATATTTTTGGCTGAAGGAGAAACGGTAATCATTTTGGAAATGTTAAAATTAGTGAGTTCTGCTGGTTTTGAAACATAGCGTTTTTGGGGCAGCTGTAAATAAGGCTGTGGGCTGGAGCGCTGGACGTGAGGAGCCAGAGGAGTGATGGTGCTGCTGAGCTTCCCAAAACCTTCCTCTGGCTGATGTTGGGGTACGCAAATGCCAGGTTGAATCCTTCCTCTGCCCCCGAGGGATTTGGGCTGATTTCCTGTCATCCTTGGGGCATCGGCTCCTGATAACATGATTTTCCCCAGGTCAGCAACGGAGGCCGTTAGGAGAAGGAACTGGTGGAGTTAAATGCCGATGCCCTTGGAGCGATGCCTCTCTTGAAAATACCAAGGGTTGGTGATGGGGGGGGTGTCCCTGGCTTGTGGGTCCGTGGAGCTGCTCTGGGGCTTCCCCTCTGCCATGGGGCTGGTGTGTGCTGCTCATTGCCTGGAGCTGGGGGTCCTGGCTGCAAAACTGGGGTGCAGCTTTGCCCCCCGTGCTGACAGCATCCAGCCTGGTGCGGGGTCCAGCCGTGCCCCGGGAACCCCAGTGTCCTCTGGGCTGTGCCACCAGCAGCTGCCCTTGAGCCAGCCTTGCGCTGGAGCACTTGTGTTTTAGGAAGCAATTTAAAATCGATGTTAATCTTGTAGTTTGAAAGCCTCGGCTGCAGCGTGAGGTGTTTGGAGCACTGCAGAACAGCTTAAACCGCAATTTAAAATAGTGCTGGCTGGCAATAGAGGAGCAACTAAAAATACCCTGCTGGTACCTCTTAAAAAAAAAAAAAAAAAAAAAAGAGTGAAAGGGGAATGGAGAAGGGGGAAAAAGATGGGGTTAAATAAAGGAAATAAATAAAAGCTAAACTGCAGCTTGTGCTGAAGTTGTGGATATTTGTCTCTTCTCCCCCAGCCCATCTCCTGGGGCTGCCGGGGAGAGGAGGACATGACCACGCTCATTTTGCCTGGAGAGTGATGGCTTGTGACAGGGCTCCTGGGACCATTCCTATGCCCCACGGGGGACTCCAGGTCTGTGGTGTGTGCCTGGGGGGAAAGGAATAAGAAAAGTTGGAGGGAACAGCCCTGCACTCTCCCTTTTGGTAATGAAATGCTCCTGTCTGTGAATGTAAGTTGCTCAGCTATTTGTGTTGCTCAGCTTCCTGCCTTTTCTTATTTATATGGAAATAGGGAGTGAACATGTGTTAGGATGGAGATAGAGAGCTGCCGTCTGCTCTTACGGGCGCTTCCTTTCGGGTAGGGGGACAAGGGGAGCTGGTTTGGCTGGAGAAGCAGCAGGAGCCCCTTCTGCAGGCTCAGCTCAGGGTCCCGCAGCTGAAGGGCTGCCCCGAGTGAGGGAGTGAGACTCCAGACCCAGTGGGGTTGGCACCGGGACACCGGGCTGGCACCCTCCCTCCATGCTCTGCGAAGCAGCAAACTGAAGACGGGGCTGGTGGCACCTTGGGTTGGAGGCTGAGGTTTCCTCAAGACCTTTTTCTAACCAAACTCCTCCATGAAACCTAGCGCAGCATCCTGCCGGGGAGCATCACCTGCCCATGGGATATTGCCCTCCTTGGGGGGCACCACCCTGCCAAGGGCATCACCCTCCTGGGGGAGGACCTGCTGGGGTGTGGAGCTGTAGAAGGAAAGCAGAGGTATGGCTCATGGCTGATGAAGCCCTTGGCAGCACGGGAGAGCAGAACCCAAGTCCGTGGCTGTCCGGGAGCGGGGTTGGCTCCTGCCAGGCTGGGTGGTGGCACAGGGCTGCCAGCCCCACGGCGCCAGAGCCAGCCGTGCAGGGTGTTGTGGGGCCTGATGGACTCTGCCTGCCCCTGGATGTGGTGGGGAGGAGTGAAAACATCCCTGAGCCTGCACATTTGCCACTGATTGCATAGCAGTGGATGAGGGGATGGATAAATCCAGGGGGTAGATGATAGCAGGCAGGTGGGACATAATCTACTTTACCAGCCAGTGGCTTAAGGCTGCTTAATTTGGCTGATTACCAGGGAACCACTTGGTTGCCGGCCGTTTCCAGCGGCTCAGCAGCAGATCGATGGTGCAGCTGGAGCCGTCCAGAAGCATCCGTTTCACTGGCAGCCCCCAAGCTGCTCCGTGGACTCCTCAGGGTGCAAATTGCTGCTGGCGGTGGTGTGATAACTCCCTGTGTGCCTCCTTGTGCTTTTCGTGCTGGGGCACTGGCTAAGCAGGTCGGTGTTTTTTCTGCATAAATTAAAATAATAAATCCATAGCAGTTTAATGGTGAATGTGGGTGGGTTTGCTGGAGGCAACAACTGGCTGGGTGCCCTCGAGGGGTGCAGCCACCCAGCGGGACATCTTCTGTCCCTGGACCAGGTTCCCCCCAGGGTGGGCACCGAAGGGATGGGGATGGGAGGTGGCCATTGCTGCCACCCTGGTCCTGGCCTTTCTTGTTGCCGGTTGGTGCTGGGTCTCTGGGCTGTGATTTTAATGGATTATTGTGTCAGCGTTAGCCGGAGCCCTTGGCTGGTTGGCTCTTTGGTCTTTTAATCTGCTTGAATCAAAATCAATAGTGAAAGTAAATAGAGAAGCGTGGGAGGAGGAGAGAAGCAAAGGGCTGGTGCTTTGCTCCCGAGGTACCTGGGTGGGTGCCCTCCGAGAGGATGGGGTCCCCATCTGGGTATTGGTCACCCGAGGAACTGGGTCCTGCTGCGTAGGGGATCCTCCAGTTTCTTCTCTAAGAAATCCTTCAAAAGTACACTGTCCTTTTGAGGGGTTTGAGTAGCCTGAAGTTGTCCTTTAAAGGAGAAAAACAAAACCAAGCAAATGATGCTTTAGATTGAAATGAATTCAGCTGGTATTTCCAATGGACGTAAGTAATATCTTACTGTCTCTGAGCAAATTCCCTGCTTGTGCTGGAGCGTTGAGCTGTTGCGAAACAGCCAGGCAGGGATATGACTTATGTCTGAGAAGCAGGGGGGGGTGGAAACCAACAACAAATCAACCACGTTATGAACAGCGGAGATATATTGTGGAATTGCATTTTAAATGCCAGGGGGATGTTTTAGCACCATTCACACCCATGTGGGCCCGGGTCTCCCCCCGGGAGATGGGCTCTTGCGGCTGCTGGGTCAGGGAGGCTTTTTCTCATGTTGAAACCGGACCAGTTTTTGGGTGGATGGGCTCCCTGTAGGCACCAAAGCGAGGTGCCACCTCTGAACCCATGGGGTGGCACTGGGGACCTGCGCCCTCTAGGAGGAAAAACGCGAGGGAGGTGTGGGGCCGAGTGCTGGTGTGCAGCTCTGGCACCAGTTCCCCTACGTGTTTCTCTTTCCCCATCTCCTCACCGTGAAGCCAGCGCCGAGCAGCGTGACACCCCTCAGGCAGGATGGGGCCGAGTGACCCAGGGACAGGGAGATGTCATCTGGGTCCAGCAGCTACGCAGGGCAAGGAGCTTTGAATCAATCCAAGCAGCTAAAGGGAACGTGCCTCCAAAATGCAATTATATTATTTATTTTTTTTTCTTCCAAAGTGTTCCAGCTCCTTTTGAAAACCTCAGCCCAAGTGTCCCGGTGCCACACGCAAACCGGTGTGATGGGGTGACATCCCACGCGCTCCCTCCGTGCTCGTGAGGTGCTGGGTGGAGCTGGTGGGGAGGATGCTCGGGATCCCAAAACACGATGCCTGAGACATGGAAACTCCATCCCGTGGCACAGCCTGGGCTTCACCAGTGCCACCCTGCATCACCTCCGCTGGTCCCAGTCCCCGTGCCGTGGCTGTGCTGGAGCCGCTGGGTGAAACCCTGCTTTCCCAGCTGCTCTCCTGCGCCGTCGCCCCGAGGCACCTGGCATTGAACTTCACTCCCGTGTCCAGGTCCACACACCCAGCAAAACTCACCCCCACGTCCCTCCTGGCTCCCGTCCCCGGAGGTTTTCGGCAGCAGGTAGTGGCAGGGGGTGGGACGCCTGCCCAGGGATGTGTTCGCTCCGAGAAAGTGTTTTGAAGACGAGCGTATCGGTAGTGAATTCTCCAGGGTTTCGACCCATCCAAATTTGAGCAGATTGGCTGTTGACTATTCCACTGGTTTCGTGGGGAAACTATTTCTTCTTCCACTAGACATCACCCTTAGGGGATGCTTTCCTTTTTTTTTCCCCTGATTTCATCCAATTACTTAGCTGTATGCTCTTCTGAAGCACCATAAATAATTCTCCTCCCTCTGCTGTGTTTACCAGCATGTCTCATGAAATCCAGTAAGATATGATTGATTGCAATCATTATTTCCTAGTGCTGCTATGAAAACCTCTGTCAGGTTCAGTGATTGCCTTTAAAGAGTGGCTGCCACTCAGGAAAACTGTCAAAAACCTGTCATACTTTAGCAAACTCCAATTAATCTGTTGAGCAGTTTTACTGGTGTTTTCTTTCCCATCATTGCTGATTATCAGGGGTAATTAGAATATTTTTCCTTTGTAATTAGAAGCTTGCTTGTGGTGGTTGGTTGGTTGTTTTTTTTTTTTTTTTAGAAAAAGAGCATCTTGCAGGACTATTTTAGTGGGTTTTCACGCTGATGGGTTGGGTTTGGGTTTCTCCTGTCTGCCCGCAGTGCTGTTGGCGAGTCTCTTGGGGATCTTCATCGCTGGCTGAAGGGGAGAAGCTGGGGGTACCCAGCCGGGCTCCTCTCCATCCTCCGAATCCCCACTGCTGGCACCCGCTGCCAGGCAGCCCTTCGGCGGGGGTCTGGGTCCCCGCTTCAGGTTAACAAATTAATCCTGGCTCTCGCGTTTCTAAAAGAGCCACTTCAGCACTTTTCCTCCTTTCTTCTGGTTTTAATGAGGCATGCTTTCCAAGAGATGTACTAATCATTGCCAAAAAATGTCAAATTGTTCTTGTTATCCTCCTTAAGCTTCTGGAACAACAACAGCAGCAACAAAAAAGACCAAGAACAGAAAAAGAGAGGTGTTGATGAGGAAGGGCTTCGGCTTTGTCTCCAAGAGCCAGGCAGATGTGCCCCGCGACAGCTCTGCTTTCCAGCAGGGTGCCCAAAAAGATAACCCAGTGAAGGCTGAGGGGGGGGTTTATTTCTATTTTTACTTAGGATTTGAGGTGGGTTTTTTTTTTATTATTTCTTTATTGGAGAAGGAATGAATCCGCTCACTGTTGACAGTAAAGCTGTGAGCTTTGCCGTTGAAAAGCATCCTGGAATCGCTCGAAACCAGCTGGGAGATTGGATGATGGCAGTGACAGGAGGGGAAATCTCGGCAGAGCCAGCGGGGCCGGGCTGGTGCTGCGGGACCGGGGCTCACAGCTCTGCTCACCACCAGCTTCTCTGGGATCCAGGGGGAAATGGTTTCATTCCCCAGTGGAACTATCCCGGTTCCTCCTTAGCAATTTGGGAGCAGAGCTGGGTTATGGGGTGTGCGTCTGCGGAACAGCATCCTTGACTCGGTGGCCTGGGCTGTGGGTGCAATTTCCATCTCCATCTCCTGCTCAAGCATGGGGTGATCCCTGGGGAATTTTCCTTGGGTGCTGGGGATGTGGCACTGAGCACCCCGGGGTGCCTGCCGTGGGCATCGTCTCGCTGCTGCCTGCTGGGAGCATGAGCCCTGTGTAGCTCCGTGCCTCAGTTTCCCTTGTACCCCTGCCCAGGGAAGGCTTAAGCTCCCTTAGTGAGGCTGGAGAAGCTCCTGGGACCCATCCTGAGCTGAGGGAAAGGGCTTTTCCCAGGTCTCCTCTGCAGGGACGCGCTCTCTACGTGTGTCTGGGTTTTAATCAGGGGGCAGAGCTGTTTCTCTGCCTGGGCTTTGCGAGCAGCCATTTAAATTTCAGATGAGCTGCCCCACTAAACCAGGCCTTCATAATTAAACAAATGCAGCCTGGCTACAGATTGGGGCAACAGCCCAGCCCTGGGGGGCAAAGGCAGCAGCAGTAGCTCTCGCGTGTCTCCATTGCCTTCCCAGGCATGATCCTTCCATCTTCCTGGTGAACCAGCACAGCCTGACCCCCCAAAACAAGTTGGGATCCAAATCCTTGGGCCAGGAGCACCACCCCATCCATGGAAACGTGGTAGTTGTGGTTTAAGTCCTTCTGGGCTTAACCCCAGCTGTAGGGGTTGTACGGGGTCCTTTTCCTGACCTCCAGACTCACCCACCAGCCCAGGAGCGTGCAAGAAGGTTGCTCAGTCTCCGTCTCACTCAAAAGCAGAGTTCAAGGTCTAAGTTCTGACCCGCTGGAATGTCAGAGCAGGAGCAAATCCTGAGCAGAAATCCCCGTTCTGGGAGCGATCAGTCCTGGCAGCTGCCTGGGGTAGGTGGAGGGTGCCAGGGGCTGCCAGCCCACAGCCCAGCTGTGGTGGGGATGTCACTGGAGTGGGCTCAGTCCAATGGGGAAATAACTGATGGGGATTTTCTGATTTAAGCCCATCTTGGAGCTTTTCTGTTTTTCTTGGCCATGTCTTTGCCCGGTTTGCTCAGCTGTTTGGGGAGGCCCCTGTACAAACTCAGCTCCAGGGGCCAAGTTTCCACTTTTCCCCCTGTAGCATCTTTTAATTGCGAGTTCATTAGCATTTCTACCATTTAATGGGACAGCCCGTGACTTGGGTCCCATCCAGAGGGTTGGAAGACCTTCTTAGTGCAATGGGCAAAGGTGGCTCATGCGTTGATGGACACATCCAGGGAGTTCTGGGACTGTATAGGACCTTGGGCACCCACCAATTCAAGCAGAAGCTACTGACTTCTTGCCATGGGAGTGAGGGATTGTTTGGGAAAGAGCCCAGTTTCAATCTCCATGAGTGGTGGTGGGGTGTTGTTTTTTGGTTTTTTTGTTTTTTTTTTGAGGAATTGCTTTTGCTCTCAATTTTTCTTCCCTTTTGCTAGATAGCGTCAGGACAAAAATAATGTGGTGCTGATAATCTCAGCCAAGCATGGAAGACGGCCCTTGGCGAGGTCTGGCTGGCCCGGTGTCAGCTTCTGGGAGGGGTTCAGGGTTGGCTTGTACCCTGGTGTTCACATGCCACGCGGCCGACAGCGACGAGCCACCACGGTGATGCCATACCTGCTGGAGCAAGAGTTTGTTGGGGGGACACACCGGTGCTGGAGCCCCCAGTTTGGCTGCGGTCCCGATGCAGCCCCCCTCCAGCAGAGCTGGAGAACCCACCCCTGGCAGCCGGGGCTCCAGCACCCCAGCATCTGGAGAGGGTGCTTTACTGGGGGAGCTGGGAGGGCGCTGGGGGTGGGGGACGCAGGGGGATGCGCCAGCACAGCCACCCTCTGGCTTTGCAGCACCTGGTTTTGCATCTGCTTGGAGATGCAGGAGATGTCCCTCAGTCCCGATGGCCACCTGGGGTGTCCGGCAGCCGCTCGCCTTCCCAGCACCGCCCGCCCGCTGCTCCCGAAATTAAATATGGGCTGCCTCTTGAAAAGCACGTGCGAGTGGAACGGCGGAGATAAGCTAAACGGGAGAAGTTCAGGGGATTATGCGCTGATTAAGTTATTACTAACGTGAAATGAGCCGCGCTGAGATGAAACAGGAGCTTTATTTTCTGCTCCCTGGCTGCGGGCTCGGGGCTGCCTGTCACCAGAGAGAGGATCAAACTGGGAGCCAGGGGCTCATCTGTCCCCTGGTGCTTTCGGCACAGCAGCGGGTCGGTGCTGTGCAAACCCATGGGAAGCAGAGAGTTAAACGGAGCTGGAAATTGGGGGCTTTCCCTGCTGGGGGGGGTGGGGGGGGGTGTCGATGAGATGCAACCTACTGGTGGTGAGCGATTTCCAATGCTGGGGCACCCAGCCTGTAGCAGATTTGGGTAGAAAAGGAATTCTTCTCTGCAACAGGGAAATCCAGTGCTGGTGGGAGGACGTGTTGGGGGAGGACCACCTATTTGCCCCGTTTCCCTTGCTTTTTCCTTCAGCATGGCCTGCTGGCTGCTGTCAAAGGCAGGACGCTGGGCTGGGTGGGTCTTGGAAGAGTGAAAAAATAGAAGTGCAAACTGAAAGGCTGCTCGGTTAAGGTTGGAGAATAAAGCTGGTTTGCCACAAGCACTCGGGACAGGCTGGATGGGATGGGTAAGTCAGGAATTTATACCCGGAGAGGTGGGGGAGGATGCTGGATCCACGGCTGGATATCGGGAGCTGCAGCCCGGCGGGATTCGGGCACAGGCAGGGATCAACCCATGGGCAGGACGATGGGGTTGTGGGCAGAGCCAGGGAGGAGATATCAGGGACAGCAGGGACCTAAGATGGTTTCTAAACCGCCGAGCCCATCAGTGGGGCTGGGGAATGCAGGACCACCAGGAGTTTTGGGACTGAAGCCATGGGGAGGGGTATTTTCTGGGTCCGACACAGCAGCCCCCAGCCCGTGACCGTGTCTCGCTTGCTCTTTGTGATGTGCCTGCAGTGATGGGCGCGCTGGAGTCCCGAGGGGTGCTGCGGCGAATGAGCGACATGCTGGAGATGCTGATGAAGAGGATGGACATCCTGGCCAGGCTGGAGAATAGCACTGACTTCCACAAAGGGGACGAAGCGCGATTCCCTCTGGACAGGTCAGTCGGCCGCACCGATGCCCCGTGCAGACCCTGTGGAGCGGCTCCGGGTTCAAGGGGGGGGGTTGCAGGAGCAAAAAGCCCCTCGTATGCTCCGCAACGTTGGGCTGAGCCGCCGCGTGGGGATGGTGGAGCCCACCAGGGCATGGGGCTTGGGCAGACCTTTTGCAGTCTTGGCGTTTGCTGCTTCTGGAACCCTTTTCTTTTGGGATTTCTGAAATGGCTGTGGTTTTTTGGATTCCCTGTAGCACCTGTGGCAGCTGCGGGTGTTGCAGTGTGGGAGGGTGTCTCTCCACCGCCGTGCTGTGGTGGAGCTGGAGGTGGGACTGGCCGATGGCATGGTGCATGGGCGGTGCTACCTCTGCCATTAAATCCCGGAGTCAGCTCAGGGTGGTTTCTTTGTCCCCATATTCCTCAGGTAGCTGTGGAAATGATTGTTGTTTGAGATCCAGGGCTGATATGTTCGGCCTTGGAGTTGAGCAAGGCTTAAAAGGAAATAGGAGCAAACTGTTGGGCACCACAATGCTCTGCACCACACACCACGTCCATCCCAGCCATCAGCTCCAGAGATGCCATCAGACCTTCCCTCTCATTGAAGAGACATTTCCCTTTGCTTTGAGAGCCTTTAAATGTTTATTAACACTAATTTGGTACGGCAATGCCAGGGTCTGCAAAAATGGTACCTGGTGCAACTTGGATGTGGAGGGGCAGAGGTGGAAAAACCACGGGGCAGCACAAACTTTGCAGTGCAGAGAAGATGCCGGCGTAGATTTTGCTCGGGTGGAGTCACAGGCGACACGTGAGCAGCGGGTGGCAGGGAGGTGACACGCAGTGGTCACCCCTGCCCTGTGCCGTGCCACCAGAGCTGGCGCGGGAGCTGCGGCGCATCCCGGTGGCTCCCGCCTGGCATTCCCAGCTCGAGAGGAGCCGCCGGGGGCTCCTCTGCCTCCCTCTCTCCATCTTCATTTCCATTTCTCTCCCTTGCTTTCCTTGTGAAGTCTCTTTTGCGCCTATAATGGAAAATAGAGTAAGTGAGCCTGTAATTAAAGGCTGTGCTGTGCCATACTGCGTGCACACGCGAATTAAAGCTGCACAGGCAGCCTCGGAGCGCGTGGTCTTGCCTTTCAAGTAACACAATTTCCACCACTGAAAAAATATAATTTACCTGGGTAATGGCAGGTGCTGGGGATTTTGCCGTTAGGAGGCTGGCTGGTACCCAAGCGTGCGAGGAGGACGACGGTAATCCCGGAGAGGAATGGACAGGACTATTACAGCCAGCGACTGGAAGGCGCTCACTCACGTTTGATGATTTTCGTGGCCAATCTCCTGTTAAAAGAACCAGTAGTTTCAGGTGATGGTAATTTCTGTACAGCGGTAGCCAGGAGATTAAACTTAAAAGCGTTTATGTGAACTGGCAGCAGTCGCTGCGGGTGGGCATCTTGCCTTTCAGGTCTGCCGTGTGGCTGGTGACTCTGGGGCCATCGCTTGGAGAGACCAGAGAGGATGGGACCTTATGGACTCAGCACATCGAAACAGCCTCGGGTTTTGTGTGTGTGCTGAGATGGGCTTGAGTGATTAAGGTTATAGAAATTTCATGGATAGAAAATCAGGGACAGCTAGTTTACCACCTCTTGTTCCATATAAATTACCCCTTAAGTGCATTCGAGTCCCATCACTTGGTCCTGCATCAGAACCCATCTGTGTCATCTCCCTGTTCTCACCTCGCCTCTGAAGATCAGGTTTGGGTCATGGGGCAGAGCATCTCCAGATCATAGAATCATTTAGGTTGGAAAAGACCCTTGGGATCATCGAGTCCAACCATCTCCCCTACTCTACAAAGTTCTCCCCTACACCATATCCCCCAATACCACATCTAAACAGCTCTTAAACACATCCAGGGATGGTGACTCAACCCCCTCCCTGGGCAGCCTATTCCAATGCCCGACCACTCTTTCTGTGAAAAATTCTTTCCTAATGTTCAGTCTAAAGTTACCCCGTTGGAGCTTGAAGCCATTCCCTCTCGTTCTGTCACTAATTACCTGCGAGAAGAGACCAGCACCAACCTCTCTACAGTGTCCGTTCAAGTAGTTGTAGGGAGTGATGAGGTCTCCCCTCAGCCTCCTCTTCCTCAAACTAAGCAGTCCCAGCTGAAGCAACCATTGTGGAGGGGTTTCTTGTGGGTGGATTTTTGCTGTGCTGGTCTGTAATGAAGCACTGGCAGCATTTGCAGACACTTGTGAAGTGTTTCCCGAGCGCTCCCCTCCTTCCCGCAGCCCCCAGGTTTGGCTGAGGTCTGTGGTCAGAGGAGATGTGTTGGAAATGTTACTGCTGTGCTGGGTCTCAGCAGGTTTGAGCGGCTCCATCTCTGCTGCCAGGCGTGATCCCTCATCCGTAGTGACCTTTCTTGGCGTGTCCTAGTCCCTGCCCTCCTTCATGGGGTGCAGGAGGCGGCTGGAAGGGTGCAGAACCAATGCCACCCCGCTCCGAGTGGAGCCTGGTGCCGGGCTGACCCTGCTACCTTGGATGGATGCTCTCCAGAGCCATGTGGAGCATCCTGGTGGGAATCAAATAGCAGCTGGTGTGAAACCTGGGCTGAGACCCCATGGAGCTGGGGAGAGGTGTGCTGAGGTCCCCATCCCTTGAAGGGTAAGGGGCTGCAGACCCTGAGGACCCCCTGTGCTGAGGGCCACCAGGCACCACCAACCGCACCAGGACTGAGCTGTGTCTCCTGAATCCAGATCAGCCCCATGGCTGCGGAGATGCCCTCATCTTGTTCGTTATTAGGTTGCTGAGCCTCCACCAAGGGCTTGTTTCCACTTTCCCTCCCTTTCTCTGTCTCTCTTTGATCACCAGTGACTGACTTGAAGCTGTCAGCGAGAGATAATACAATTAAAGGGTGCTAATTTCAAAGGGATTTTATTCCTTGAAGCGTCCCTGGTTAGCACAGCGGCCGCCTTCGTCTCCTTCCCAGCTCAGCAAAGCCACGAGCGTGGGCTCGCAACTCCACCTGCGCAAAAGTAGATTAATTCTTGTTTTGACAAAGCGCTCTCCTGTTTCATGCTGGATCTCTGACAAAATCGGGAGAATTTGGGCTTGCGGAGCCCAAATGAAAGAGGTGAAGGTTTCGGTGGGCTTTATGGAATAGCCCCGTAATTAATCACTCGCGGCCCCCGTGAGCGTTGTCCCCCTCCAGTGTCACTCCAGGGGAGGGCAGGGGTGGCTTTTCCCCCTGGAAAGTGCAATGGGGAATTTAAATAAATAGGGTGGAATTAACAGTCTGCCTTGGAAAGCCCCTCAGGTGCCAGGGCTGGCAGCTTTACGTGGCTGAAAGTTGCTCCAAGATCTTTCTTGTTCCATAGGTGCTGTCTGATTGAATACTCAATAGGTGCCTCTGTATGTAACCCACCAGCCCCTTGCAATGCTTTAGTGACAACTCTCAGAAGACCCAAATGTCCAATGTCCTCCTTAGGGGAGCTGCCCAAGAGTTTTGTGGGGTGTCACACTGGGGTAAGGCGACACAAGCTGTGCCCCTGGGCAGTGCTGGATCCCTTCTCCATCCCTCCCCGGGCTCCCCTTTGCCCGCACCGGGAAGGTAAACGATGGGTTCCCTAACGAGGACGAGCAGTCTGCCAGTCAGCAGCAGAAAAATCAATACCGCTGTTAATTGAATGCAACCCTCGTAAATCATCAGAGGGGGAGGAAATTAGAAGTACTTGTGGAATCCTCCTGGAGAGCTATTTACTGGGCAAGGGAAATATTAGTTTGCAGTGGAAGTGTTGGTCTCCCCACTGGAAAGCTCTTGGGAGGAAGGGAGGAGGTCCAAAGTGGCTGATCCAAGCTGGCCCCATAACCTGACAGTGCTGGGGCTCGGAGAAGCCCTTTTCCAGGAGCCAGGTTGCCCCCGACCTGCCCCGTGCCCCATGAGAGGTGGCAGTGGGGTAGACTGAGGACTGCAGCTCCAGCATCCCTGGTCGTCCCTCTCCCCCACATAGTGGTTAGCCTGCAAAGGGTGTTATTTGCTAACGACTGATTAATCTTCAAGCTTAATTACTGCCAAGGCTCAGTTAATTTCCACACACTTTAAGTATTTGTTCTTGTAATCATTACATGACTCCATATTCCCCCAGTAATTAAAAGTCTCACAATATGACACTAAATGGGTGATGTTCCTGCATCCTGCCAGCCTGGCTCTATTAATTCCTGAATTGTCGCCGTTGATAAGCTGGCTTCAGAGAAATCGCTGCCAGATGCTGCGGTTCCCTGCTCTCCAGGTGAGCCCGGAGCGGTGTTTGACCCCTCCACGTGTCCTCTCCCCATCTCTTCGGCGTGCTGGGGGGCTCAGCGAGGGCATCTGCAAGGTGAGGCTGGTGCGACCTGGCGTCAAAGCTGTCCAGAGCGAGCAGAGCCCCGAAGCAGCCCATGGGGAAGGTAAGAACCATCCTGAACCCAGCCCAGCTTTGCTGGGAGGTTGTTTTGGGGAGCTGGAGCTCAGCCTGGGAGCAGCGTCAGGGATGAGGCTGGTAGGGGAACCCAGCGACTGGTAGGAGCCTTCCTCACCAGTGCTCGCCTTCCTCACGGGTCCCACAAGCTGTTTCATCCTGGCAGAAGCGGCAAATTGTTTCTTTCCAGCTCCTGAGGACATCTCCAGCCCGGTCCTGGATGCTTTCGGCATTAGATTAGAGGGGACAGGCACAGCTCAGGGGGTCTGGGAGGACTCCTCGCTCCTGGAGTCCCCATCATGGTCAGGGGAGGAGGTGCGCTGGGAAATTCATGCCTGAATTTCCTGAGATAAATAGTTTTTCCCTCCAAGACAGAGCAGGGAGGTGGCTGTGTACCACTGACAGGGTGGCCAGGGGAGCAGGATCCATCCCTGTGCCCCCACCCTGCCCGAGGGGCTCTGGGCTCGTTGGGAGGGTGATGGGCATCGCCAATGCGACGGGGATACGGGCACTCATGTGTGCCCAGGTCACTCACACCCTCCCCTCTTGTTCCCAGGCTTGTGCCCCCCCCCCCAGCACCTCCAGCTCGATTTCCTGAACCTAATTCTGCCGTGGGCTCTGCTTTCTGTTTATTTTGTGCTTTTCCAGCCTGAACCATTGATGCGCCAGGGGCTGCTTTAATGCAGGGCTTTGCAAACGAGGCTTCTCGCTGCATTAACACCTGGAGGCAAAGTGCTGTTGGTGGCGTTTTGGCGCTGTGGTTGTGTTGTCGCGGGTGGCTTGTACAGGGAAAGCCCCCGGTGCCCCGGGGCAAGCAGAGCCCAGGGCTTCCCGGGGGGATGCTGGTGATGGTGCTGTGGGATGGGGAGCAGCGTGGCACTGGGGTGCTTTTGCCCAGGCTGTGATTTACCCTACAAGGTAAATCAGATCCCATTAACCCTCCGTCAGATGTCCCTGATCTGGGAGCAGCTGGAGCAAGCAGCCGCCTCCGGAGGGGCTTCCCAGCTGGGAGGGAATGGGCACGATGGAGAGGGGAATCTGGGGAGGCTGCAGTGCCGACGGTGGGCACACGGGCTGCCAGAATAACCCAAACCGAGGTGGAGTGTGCCCACAAAACACCCAGCTGGCAAGGGATACGAGGCTGAAGGTTGTAGAGAAGCACGGGCTCGGGAGAGCATCCTGTCCAGGGGATCCCCTGCCGTGGTCAAAACTGGGTATTTTTGGTCTGATTTTTTGGCAGGTCCCTCTTAGTGGAGACTGCTGAGGCTGGCGAGGTCTCTGCAGCTCAACGAAGGTGGTTTTTCACAGCTGGCATCAGGCTACTCGAGCACATAGGCAAATAGGTCTGATTTATGGCCAAATGAAGTGAAGATGAACATATATCAAAGTGATCCTGTAACCCGCCTGTCCCTGACCCTTCCTGTTGACATAAATAAAACCCGCTGGTGCCGGGCGTGTGGCTGGGCTCGGGGCTGCCCTGGGGGTCAGGGGGGAAGCGAAGGCTTGGACTTGTGGCTTTGGCTTCATGTTCTGCTTGGGAAGGAGCTCACAGCACTTTATAGCATTCATAAAATATTTTAATCTTCGTTATACTTCGCTGGCCTGTGTTGGTGAGATACTGGCTTTGATTGAGAAGTTGGTTTTCATCATCACTTTTTTTAAATGAAGTTTTTTGCCAGCTCGCTAAGATGGCAGCATCCTCCCTGGGCTTTGGGTCTGATCCTCTAAATGCATTTGTGTGAGAAACGTCACCCACAGTGAACTGAAATGAAAATAAATGGAAGTACTTTAGCGAGTAAAATGCTCCGGTATTTATTAGGAGATTTATTTTGTAGCTTGGAGGAGTTCAGACAGGGCCCTGCCTGTGCATCATCCGATACTTGTTTTGGATGAGTTCCCAAGGGATGTTCCTGTCTCAAAACGGAATATCCCTGGGATATTTGCCCAGGGTGAATTCCCAAAGAGCGCAAACACGGCCAGAGAGAACTCAGGTCTTTATTCAGGTGCTCACGGAGGGGAGGTCGAGCTGTTTGTCTCGTGTAATGGAAAAGATTGCGGGATATGGAGATACCAGAAATTGCATTGGGAGCAGCATATGCTGTTGTGGGATTTTAAGAATATTTTTATTTATTTTTAAATTTTCGTCCCCTTGACTGGCTGGAGCTGCCTGTGAAGCGTAAACCCACTTCGGAGTTGCGTGGGCCTTCTGAAGGGTGGTTCTGGAGGAGGCTGCAGCATCCCTGTCCTTGTGTGATGCCAGGAAAGGCAGCGAGGAGCTGGGCGCCCCGGCAGAGCCCGCGCCGGGGGCAGCAAAGCAGCGAGTCCCGCGCATCAGCCCCCACCTTTCACCAGCACTTCTTTCCCCCCTGCCTAATGCTGCTATAAATTTTTTGCCAAGCTGATACCAGCCGGGGCTTTGGGCTTTTGCTCCGCTCCCTGGGGGTGTGAGCCTTTCCCAAGCGGAGCAGGGAATGGGACCCCCCCCTGCCCCGCGCTCCCCATCTTGGCACCCCACGTGCTGCCCCCGCACCGCACGGACCCCCAGCTCAAACCAAGCCAAGGTAGTTTATCCAAGTTTAGGGTAATAGCTCCGGCACCGGAGTTACGAGGATTAAAACCAGGATTACAAGTCAAATAAACACAAAACAGGCAGCTGAGCCTTGTGAGTGGGGCACTCGCCCGGCCACCGCTGCCTCTCTGGCTGCACCCCCATTGGGAGCATCGGTGCCAGGGGGACCGTGACCCAAATTTTAGGGAGAGCGTCAGCCACCCAGTAACCCATTCGTGTCCTTGCTCTTTTCCCTGTGGGCAGCCCTGGCTCCCAGCCTTTTGGGTGCAAGCCACCTTGGAGAGGATGCAGAGATGTGCACAAGGCCGTTGTGGTTCCCCCAAAAAGTTTTGCCTCCAGCATCGATGAGGTTTACTTGGTTTCTCTTGTGCCAGAGGAACAAAGCTCTTAATTGCTCTGTCTTCTCAGAGATTTAAATCACCTTTTTTAGTTATCCAGCACCTGGAGAGGAGGGCTTTTCCCTACATCCTTGGGGACCCCTTGGCTTGTCCACCACTAGCTGTTGGGCGGCTTTGAGTTTGTCCCACTGGGATGGATGGATGGGGAGGGGAGGGGAGCTTGAGCCTGCAAGGTGACCCTCTGGAGATGCCCTAGGGGTTGGTTTCTCCAGGAGATACCCCTGGAGCTATTTTAACAGGCAGCACCTCAAAAGCTGCGGCAGGAGCCAGGAGGACGGGAAAGGCCCTTTTCCCATCGCTGGGAAGGGTTATCCATCAGTGCTCCCTCTGGGATTTCAGCTCCCTGTCCCGGAGAGCGAGGCTGTCGTGGGGCTGGACTTTGAGGGGTGATTGGTGTCCCTGGAGCGGGGAAGCAGCGAGAGCCCAGCACCAGTCCCGGGCACCCTTCCCAGTTGCTTTCTGCTCTACCTTGGGTCTTTGGGGAGAAAAAAAAAAATCAATCTTTAAAGAGGCAAACGGCAGCGCAGACGTCGTAATGAGCAAGTTGAAATCCTTTGGTAAACTGCTCTCTGCGAATGTTGCATTTGTTGATGTATTATCTTCAAAATATCTGCTTTTCTCCATCTGTATTGGTCTTCCCAAAGCCACTGCCTTCACCAGTTAATAGCAAGAAATATCGGACGAGCAAGCAAATATGTTTAGGGCTTGTATTATGAAGACAACACGCAAATAGAAAGAGATTCATCTTTTCATAATGCCACTTTTAGAAAAGGCAATAAAAATACAGTGCCTTGTAAAGGGATAAGCAGGCTGAATCTGAGCTGCTGCTGCGGGGATGGGGACAAGAGACAAAGTGAAGGGAACCAAATTAATGCATAAAAAAGTAAAGGAAAACTCAACCTCCGGCTATATTATATGGCAAATGATCTGCCAGTGGGGAAAGATACATCTTAATAGCGGTTTTTGAAACGAGATGAATACTGTATACAGTGCATTATAAGGCACAGTGTGATCTGAATCTTAATCAACACGGGGAAATATAAATCTGAAAATAATAAAGATGAAATCAATATTGATGGTTAGAAGTAAAAGTACTGTATTTGCTGTAGTAAACGGTTTTAAAGTCCCAGGGAAAAATTTGTTCTAGAAAACCCATAGTAATTTACTATAGTTTCAATAGCTGGCACAGCCCCAGCGCGTTTTGGTGGCATTTATATTGTCGCTATAGAAAAATTTAAAAAGCAACAAGGAATAATAAAAAAAAAAAAAGCCCGTTGCTCTTTCAGTGCAGCGGCAGCACTGGAAGCCAGTTCTTCTTTCTGGCAGGGGCCGTGCTGGTGTCCCAGCTCAGTGGGATATTCCCCCCCTGCCTTGCTGTCACTGAGCAGAATAAGCCACTTACCTTGTAATTCCCAGTGTCTCTAGATACTAAGAATAAGGCATCAAATTCTGACGAGCGACAGAAAACCTTCTTGCGTTTGAGGTTTTGCTTTAAATGTCTTATTTTCTTGTCCTCTGCCCAGGTGAGACATCGCTGTAATGATGGGTGATGTGACTTGTGCTTAACCTTCTTGTCATCTCTTTAATATGTTAAATGGAATTTGCTGCGCAAGGGGTAGCCTCGTTGCCCAGAGGATAAAACCAGCGAGGCTGCCTCGGTGCTGCCCGTGTTGGAGCTGACGCCGGGGCCCATCAGAGCTCCCGGTGTGGGAGCGTGGCTCTGCACCCCAAAGCGTGAAACCCCTCCCTCAAAGTCATGGGGATTTGGAGAAAACCAGTTTGACCAGTAAGGGTGCTGAGTGTGCAAGTGGTGGGAGATTTGAGCCTGGTTCCTTATTTCAGAGGGATGTTTTCTACCATTTTTCCATCATTTTAGTGTATGCCAAGAACTGCGGTGGACTTTTTTTGTGTCACTTTGCAGTAACCTTCTGTGTTTTGGGGACAAGTCTTATGAGGAGAGGCTGAGGGAGCTGGGGGTGTTCAGCCTGGAGAAGAGGAGGCTGAGGGGAGACCTTCTCGCTCTCTCCAACTCCCTGAAAGGAGGGTGTAGCCGGGGGGGGGTCAGTCTCTTCTCCCAAGGAACAGGCGACAGGACAAGAGGAAACGGCCTCAAGTTACGCCAGGGGAGGTTCAGGCTGGATATTAGGAAAAATTTTTTCACCGAAAGGGTTATCAGACACTGGAATGGGCTGCCCAGGGAGGTGGTTGAGGCCCCATCCCTGGAGGTGTTCAAAAGGCGGGTTGATGTAGTGTTGGGAGGTATGGTTTAGTGATGGTGTTGCTTTTTGTTTGTTATGTGGGTGTTTATTTTTGTCAAAATTAGGTTGACGGTTGGACAAGATGATCTTTAAGGTCCCTTCCAACCTAGAAGATTCTGTGATTCTGTAAAAGCCTTGTGGAGTCCATGGGACACGGCCGCCCAGTTTGCAAGAACTGGGAGTGCTGTCTGAGTGTGAGGATCACGCATCTTACATCAAAGGGCTTTGGGTTGAAATCTCTTGTGTTTGGGGAGCAGTTGTAGCCTGCAAGAGCTGGGCAAGCTGGCATAGGTTCCGTCACCCTGTGGAAACTGCTGCTGGGGCCGGAGCTCTGGCAGGACTTGGCTGAGCCTGGAAGAAAGCCATTTATTTAGGATAAAGATCCTGATTTTTGTTTAACCATGTATGTGGGTGCCCAGTGCTCAGCCCTGGCTGAGCTGAGGTCTGGAGGTCATCAGAGGGGAGATGGGGACTGAGGTTGCTGTTGGCTTTTGGGTTTCACCAAATTACTTTGGTGTTTGGGAGGAGGTTAGGACCCAAGTGGGAATTGGGATAGTTTCTGGGAGGAGGCAGAATTTGGATGGTGGGCACATCTGGGCGCTCTGAAGCTTGGGAGCAGGGCTGTCGTGGCTGTGCTCATCCTCTTTCCTTGCCGTGAGTGATGGAGCAACCTGAGGAGCATCCTCTACCAAGCCAACGTCCCTCTTCTGTTGTTGGAGCAGGAGGCTCGGCTCCCTGGCTCTGAATTCACAGCATCCTTGGGATGTTTGCTCCTTAACTCCCCATCCCAGCTTTCCCTGGTGCCTGTGCATCACCTGCCTGGTCTGGGTGGAAAAAAGGGTTGCAGAAATGGGGGGTTTGGGAGCTTTCAAGGGCTGGTTGAGCTCTGCAACCCTCAGACCGAGAGGATTTTTATCTCCTCGGAGCCACACTGATGAGCAGAGCTTATTGCAGGTCATCTTTGTGCCCATATTTTACCAGGGCCTCATGAGCCACCTCCCTGCTGCTGTGGTTACAGCAGCTGGCTGGGTACCTGGGGTTTATTCTCTGCAAAGGTTGAATGTTACTTGGGGGCAATGGTGTCCTCTGCATTTAATTATTATTTCTTAAAAGCCTAAGATATGTGGCTCCCTGTGGAGGTATGCAGGCTGAATATTGATGGTCATAAACCACGCCAGAAGGAGAAATGTGGGCTGCTCGCTGCTAGCGAATGGACTTTAAATCAACAACTGAAGCGGTGTCGGTTCATAAAACTAGGATTTTTTTAGCCTTGAGGACAGAGGTACTTTAAATCCCAGCCTTCGGGTTCACTGATCTGCTGGAGAACGAGCATAAAACTTCACCGGGAAGGACCTGACATCAGCACATATTTTTTGTGCCAGGAGTACTCAAGGTAGCCCTTTTGGTTTTTGCTCACTGCTTATGACATTTCCTTGTATTATAATGATCTCGGCAGCAGCAGGAGGAAAAACTTATGACCCAGATGCTGCAGAAGGGGAAATTATTTACTGCGATAACCGCCCTCGTCGAGACGGGGTTGTTGTTTGCGGTGGAAATGGCAGGAGAGGCGTTTGGAGGTGGAGAGCTTGCTCCTTGTCAAGCCTGGCAGGGGACCGCTGCTGATGGATTGAGTCCTCTTCCCCTTTCATATATTTCACCAGCTTTTAATTGACAACCGGCCTCTTTACAGCGCTCGCTGGCTCCGTCTGCGCAATGTGTTATGTAGATGAGTTTAATGGGGCTGTTTACCCGGGACGGTATTGATTGCGAGGTTTAATTCGATAGATGGCATCGCGGCTATTCAAACGGGTGGAATCTGATCTCCAGCCCTGATGGGGCTTTGCTGGGGCTGCTGTACCCAGCTCAACCCCGGCTCCTGCCAACGCTTGCCGTGACACCCTGTCCCCGCACAGCCCTCCCCAGGGGACCTGGAAATCCACTCCCCTAAGGTTTTGGTGGATGGGCTGGCTCAGACCATCCACGTGTCCTGCGTGTCCATGTGTCCTGGACCATGCATGGTCCAGGCTCCCGGGCTGCCTCAGCCTTCCTCCGGTTTTGCCTTCCTTTCTCTCTATTTTTGGTTCTTTTTTGTTTTTTTTTTCTCCTCCCTTTTTTTCCCAGCACAGCTTCCCCCATGCACCACAAGGCCAATAATCACAGCAGAGGATTTTCAAACGTAGCGCATCTGAAATAAGAAAAAGAATTAAAGATTATTTTTTTTTCCCAGCCTATTTAATATTTCCCCATGTAAAATGCGCAGAGGTAGCCGTGTTTATCAGCACGCTGCAAAAAATGGCAGAATACTGATTTACATAGGTTTTTAATCCAACCTCTTCGTCCGGTACACACTGAACCAAGCATTCCCATGTTTGTTGCATCCTGGAGCTAAATTCAACCTGTTGGCACCTTCCAAGGAGGACAGATTTGCTGTAAGCACCCCTGGGTGTCACCCCTGGGAGACATCAAGTTTTCAGGGTCTATTTGGTTTTTTTCCCCCAGGTTCCAGCCAGCAGCCGGGTTGATGGAGAGGATCCAAGCTATAGCTCAAAATGTCTCAGACATCGCAATAAAAGTAGATCAGATTCTCCGGAACAGCCTCCTGAACGGGAAAGGTGAGTGTCCCTGGGGGTCCCCATGCTCCAAACCTCCTACGTGTTGTACAGTTACAACAGGGAGATCCAACCGAGCCTACCATGAAAAATTTGGTAAAAATGCAGGGGAATGGATGCTGGTCTGAGGTTACCCAACTCACTCCTGTCTGCAGGACTAAGTAGGACCCCTGAAGCTCTTTGGCAGACCTCCTAGGGCTGTTGTGTCCAACTCTGTGCAGATGCAGCACATGGTCACACCATCTCTTTGAAGGAGAGGAGGTCCCGAGTGCGGTCTGAGCCTTCTCAGAGGTTTCCAGGACTCTCACCTTGCTATTACAGCCAGGAAGGCTGGAAAAGGAGGTTGCAGAGGGAACCACCCTCCATGGTCTCTGACAGCAGGAACGTTTTCCTAAAAGCCTTGCCTCGCTTGGCCCAGGAGGGCTGGAGAGCAAGGGACATCAATCCACAGAGGAGCAAGACCTGGGAAACTCGTGCCTGCAAGGGGGAGGAATGGTGACAACTCTGAGTTGCTGTCAGAAATAAATGCCACAGAGTTAAATGCAGAATTAAAAAACAAAGGAGCAGTGCCAGCCCAAACACCTGCATAGAAAAATGTGGGGGTTTGGATCCAAAGGCCAGGGACTGGGATCCAGCACCAGGAGAAACGTTCCCATCCCACCCCGGCAGCGTTGGGAGGGCAGCTGGGCTCTCCAGACGTTTCTCCACACGGATGCCTGTTTCCCGAGGTTTGGGCTGGCATCATCAAGTAGAAGATGCTTCCATTGCCACTTCCACCTCATGCTTTTTTGGTTATAGGCAAAGGAGGGCTGATAGGCGGGGTGGTGTCGTTTATTAATCCAACCACAAAGGGGAAAAAAAAAAAGTCCTATTACTGTTTTTTAGCCACTTTTGTGCCTTATTCCGGAGCCAGCCCCGGGGGTTGAGTCTTCACTTGGCAGCTCAGCAGGACAATTTCTATGGCAAGTTTACAGAGTAAAGGCTGTCAGCTGCTTCTAGAGACTGGAGCCTGCTTAGGGGTGATTAACAGGAGCGTGGATAGGTGGGACCTGGGCTCTGGACCAGGCTAAGAGCAGCAGGAAGGTGCTATAAAGAGACCTGCTGGGATTTAGGACAGGGGAACGCACTCTCAGCGTTGAAGCACAGCTGGGGAGCTTCCTCTGTTTCCTCCCTGACATGGGGGAAGATGCTTCACAACTTGGTGTCCTGCCTCCATCAAGTGGGATGGGGCTGTCTGCCAGCCTGGCTCTGGTGCCGATGGAAGTGCTGGGGGCTCCCATCCCATCCCATCCCATCCCATCCCATCCCATCCCATCCCATCCCATCCCATCCCATCCCTTCTCCTCTCAGCATTTCTAGCTTCTCTGCTGGCGTGTCCCGGCTCTCCCCATTCTCAATTTTTCATTCTGCAGTGGTGGAAGGCAGGAGGGACCAGTGCGAGGTGCCCAGGGACCCCAAGTACCCTGACTGCGCTGGCAAAGTGGAGGTGAGTTGGGGATACCCACCTGGGAGAGGGTCTCCACCTGGGATGGAAGCTGCTGGGAAGGGCACAAAGCAACAACCCCTGGGGTTAAACTGGGAAGGGAAGTGCAGGGGGGGGATGCTTTCCAGAATAAAACTGTTTGCTTTAAATGGGAAAGGTGCAGCCCATTGAAGCAGGAGGAGCAGAGTCAAAGATGTGGAAAGCAGAGGAAAAAACACAAGGGAAGTGTCCCACCTCCTCTGGGGGCCTTTGCTATACAAATAGAACTGTTTTCCCCAAAATAATAAGGCATGTACCATCAGTTTTAGTCGCACGAAGCGCTGAAGCCGCGGTACCCAGAGGTGTGCAGGCAGCAGCAGGTCTGTGAGGCCACCTCTGCCTGCAGCCCTCCCTGCCCCTGGTGTCTGCGTTTAATGACAGGAGCGCGGTGAGAAGAAAGCGCTGTCACATCGGCTTCAAATCGCTGGAGCGTGAGCTGGTGTCTGGGGAATAATCTCAGCCTTGCACAGAAGAGCATCTCGTTAAGGTGGCCAGGACCTCCATCTCAAAGAAGATGTCCTGCCTGACCCAACCTGCTCTTTACACCTGAACGCAGCCTGGCATTTGGCCGGGAGCATGATTGCTTTGTCAGAGAGCATATTTACATGAACTAATTAAAAGCATCTCCCTCTTCCCTCCCCTTCCCAGCCTCCTGCTTCAAGCTCAGGCTTCTGCAGGGCTGAGTCTTCCTGAAAAGGTGTTGAAGGGTACATTAAAATGATACTGGGGGGTGGTGGGGTGTATTTTCCTCTTCCCCTGGTGCTAGGCATCCTTTACTTCCACAACTTGAGTGAATTCGGAATGTAATTTAATTGTGGAAAGCTGTAATTCGATCTCCTGTCTGGGTGATTGCTGCGTTTTACATATTGGGCGCAGCGACCTGTCTCCTGAGAAGATTTGTTTTTATAGTTGAATTAAGGAAGAGGCTGGCGAGAGCCCTTGGGGAGGGGGATGATAAATTGGAGCTGCGGTCCCTGGTTATTCTCCTTCGTGTGAAATCATCCTCAGGGACTGGTGGTGGGTCTGGCCCCTGGCCCCGCCGTGCCTGGGGTGATGAGATCAGCAGCTCAGCTCGCTCCCCAGCAAAGCTAACGAGAAGAAAAGTGTGTGATCTCCTAGGGATTAACAACTGTGCCCCCAGCGAAGGCATGTGTTGGTGCCAGGACTGGTGCTAGAAACCCAGGGAGCCCCCAGTAAACCCTCCTGGCCCTTCCTCTGCTCCTTGCAGCCCTTTATCCACCCTCTGCCCTCTGTTTCCAGCTCCCAGCTCGAGAAGGGTGATGGAGAATAGAGGTTGCCCGTAGCAGGGGCATCTCACAGGGCTGGGCATCCCCTCCCGGCTGGAGGATGAACCATAGAATGGTCAGAGTTGGAAGGGATCTTAGAGATTATCGAGTTCCAACCCCCTGCCCTGGGCAGGGACACCTCCCACCAGAGCAGGTTGCTCAAAGCCCCATCCAGCCTGGCCTTGAACGCTTCAAGGGATGGGGCATCCACAACTTCCCTGGGCAACCTGTTCCAGTGTCTCACCACCCTCACAGGAAAGAATTTCTTTCTGGTATCTAATCTAAATCTCTTCTCTTCCAATTTAAAACCATTACCCCTTGTCCTGTCACTGCACTTCCTGACAAAGAGTCCCTCCCCAGCTCTCCTGTAGCCCCTTCAGGTGTTGGTTGGTTGCCAGTTGGTAGCCCCACGTGTTTCTTTGCCCCCCTCACAGTGGATGAGGGCCAGGTGGACCTCCGACCCCTGCTATGCTTTTTTTGGCGTGGACGGCACCGAGTGCTCATTCCTCATCTACCTCAGCGAAGTCGAGTGGTTCTGCCCTCCCCTGCCCTGGCGAAACCGGACGGCGGCTTTGCCTTCCCCCCCACCACTGCCCCGGGTGCAGGTAAGGTGGGGACAGCCTGTGTCCTGCTGGTCCTGGCGGGGGGGCCTGGGGGGAGACAGTGGCTTCAAGGCTCTGGAAATAAACGTTCCTAGAGCCAGCAGGGCCACGGTGCCACGTGTGGGTTTACATAGAATCATAGCATGGTTTGGGTTGGAAGGGACCTTTAAAAGCCATCTAGTTCCACCCCCCTGCCATGGGCAGGGACATCCTCAACTAGATCAGGTTGCTCAGAGCCCTGTCCAACCTGGTCTGGAGTGTTTCCTGGGATGGGGCATCCACCACCTCTCTGGGCAACCTGGGCAAGTGTCTCATCACCATCATTGTAAAAAATTTCTTCCTTATATCTAGTCTAAATCATCCCATTTTTAGTTTAAAACCATTACCCCTTGTCCTATCACAACAGGCCCTCCTAAAAAGTCTGTCCCCGTCTTTCTTGTAGCTCCTTTAAGTACTGGAAGGCTGCAGTAGGGTCTCCCTGGAGCCTTCTTTTCTTCAGGCTGAACACCCCAACTCTCTCAGCCTGTCCTCACAGCAGAGGGGCTCCAGCCCTTGAGGCATTTTTGTGGTCTCCTCTGTACCCGCTCCAACAGGTCCATGTCCTTCCTGTGCTGAGGAATCTGGGATGTCACGCGATGCTTTGGGTGCAACGGGGCCCCTGGGATTTGATGCATTAAGTGGCTCTGGTGTGGGGTCTGGTGGCACCGGGGAAGCTGTCCATCCAGGAGGCACCTACAGCACCTCAGCTATGATGGGCAAACCTCTGCCAGCCCCTGTGGCAGCTGCTCTCCCTACACGGGAAATGCAGAGCATCCTCCTTTCCTAGGCAGCTTTCCAGAGTGACCTGGCTCACCTCCTGGAGCTGATTGGCACGGGCAAGGAGTCCCTCAGCTTCATGAAGAAGAGGATCCGGCACTTGGCCCAGCAGTGGCTGCAGGCGACTCGGCGCCTCGAGTTGAAGCTGAAGGACCGGCAAAGGGACAAGAAACACGTACGAGCAAATTGCACGGGGTGGGGGACAGACAGGGAAACTCGGAGCCGTTTGGGACAGGGGGAGAGGGGACAGCTGGGATATGAGCAGGCTGGGAGGAAAATTCACTTATGGAAGCACGTGGGTCTGCAGGGTCGGTGTGTGGTCCGTGAGCGTGACTCTGCATGCACTCAGGACACTGCAGGACCAGCGCTGCTGAACGATGGGGTGAATTTTGGACATGGGTACTGGTGGGCAGGAGATGATGTCCTGCTGGCAGATCACCATTGGCAGCGGGCAGGGAAGTGGGCATGTCTCCTGTGCAGAGGTGCCCAGGTTGCTGCCCCTCCCGTTCACGTTTTTGCAGTGCCCTTTAGTTCCTGTGTGCTGGGAGATCCAGCTCTGGTCCATGGGATGGACCCTGATGTTCATCAGGAAGATGGACCTGGTCCCAAGATAGAGAGCGCCAGTCGATGGGAGCTGGCAGCCTCTGACTCCGGGTCTTTGCTAATTGGACATAGATCACTTGTCGTTACTCCTGAATGATTTCCCCAAGTAATTACAGCCTGCAAAAGGAGCTGGAGGGAATCAGGGACCATAAGTCATTTTAGACTGGAAAACCCAACTTCTCCCTTTCCCCCCAGCACCTCTTCTCCCGGCACTGACCCTTCTCCTTCTCCCTCCAGATCTTGATCCATATCGGCTTCCTGACGGAGGAGTCGGGGGATGTTTTCAGTCCGCGGGTGCTGAAGGGGGGCCCGCTGGGCGAGATGGTGCAGTGGGCTGACATCCTGGCTGCCCTCTTCCTCCTGGGACACAGCCTGAGGGTCACCGTCTCCCTGAAGGAGCTGCAGAGGTGGGTGTGTGGTTCTCCCCGCTCCCAAGAGGTTCTGCCCCCCACCCGTGTGTGTGGTTTTTGAGGTTTTTGCATGAAAGCACAAGATCTGCAAAGTCTCGGGGGTGGCTTTTCCCCACCTGCATCTCAGGCAGCGCTGATGCTGAGCTGGTGGAAGTGTTGGGTGGGTGCAAAGCACCAGCGTCACGGCTGGGATCGATCCCATCCCTTCTGCATCCCGGGAACGTGAGGAGGACTGGTGCAAACTAAGGCTTTGCAGCAAGGCTCTGCGTGGGGCTGATGTGGAGATGTCTGGGTCAGGGCTCTCTGCCCTGTGGTCCTGGCGCTGGATCCGAGCAGCGTGAATCCCTTGCTGTCAGTGCCCAGCATCTCCCGTGTCCCCTGACACCTGCCTAGGGCTGGATGTGGGAAAGGCTCCCTTTTACCCTCCCCAGGGATGCTCTCTGTGGGGCTGGTGGCCGGGTGGCTGCAGGATGCAGGTGTCCTGCAGGTCGCTGGTTCTTCCCACCGTGCACGACTCTGCTCGACCCTGGTGGCTTCACTGGTGTTGTTTGAGCAGCGACTGTGCTCCCTTCCTTCCTTTCTTTCTTCCTTCCCTCCCTCCCTCCTTCCCTTCCTGCTCTGCTGCTGGGGGTGGCTGCCAAAAATAACCTGCATCCTTTGCAGAGGGGTGGCAGCCACCAAGGTGTCCCTCCTCAGGAGATGCTGGTGGTGGCTTGGAGACCTCTGGGGGAATTTGCCGCTGCCGGGGCACTTCCCACAGAGGGATGGGCTTTTTCTGCTGTGGGATATAGGGTGATGCAGGGTGAGAATGGGTGAACACCTACACTGGGCCACCCTAGGGAGGACTCTCTCTCCAAGAGGGACCAATATTAGATGGAAAAAAGAAGAGGGGGAAGATAACTGTGTGCTGTGTTCCCCTGCTGATGCAGTTCTGTTATTACCGGGCTGCTGCTGCCTCCTGTAACCTCACAAGCTTTCCTCACCTCCTATGAGGCATGTCGAGTGGAGGGCAAGTGCCAGGGAAAATGCAAATTGGGAAGGGTTATAAATCAAGAAAAGCCTGGAGCTGCCTCGGGGACTGGGCAGGTTTTGGGCGATGCTAAGCCAGCATCGGCCGCATAATGAGCCCTGCTGAAAAGGGAGTGAAAAAAACCAACAGGCCTGGAAAAAAAACCAAAAATAACAAAACCCAACAAAAAAACTCCCAACCCAGCCCCTGCGGCATTCAGAATTAATAAACGGAATTAGCTCACGACTAATTAACTCAAAAAAATAATCCTGGTCCTAATGCAAAAGGCAGCAGCTTCTCCAAGAGGCGGGCATGCATCGCGGCGATCTCCGCATGGCGTGCTGAGCTAAATTGACGTGCTAAATAATATCCGTGTACTCAAGGATGAAAGAAGTTAATGGCTGGGAGGGTCGCGTTGTTGTTGTGTGGTTCTTGTTTGTGTTTTTTAATGAAGAGCCTCACAGTAGTCACTTAACGAGGGGAAGGAGCCAGCTGAGTCTTACCGGGGGTTTTGCAGCATCCATTTCCCTCTGCGAGTGACTCTGGAGAGAGCTGCCTTGCTGCCTGGAGTATTTTGCCTTTCTCAGAAGCGTAGGAGCTTTGGCATGGGTTGGCTGTGATGGGACCTCCTCACTGACGTGGATTTGGATGTGTCCCCTGGGATGCCTGGGAACGGCAGCTCTTAGTCACCGGGACGGGGAGTGAGCGGGGCTGGGGCTGTGCATCCTGCGCTTCCCTCTGTCCCAGGGATAGAAACTGTCCCCACCGTGTGTCCTGTGCCTGGCTTTGGTGACATTTTAAATGCCGGACACCCACGTCGTGGGTCCACCTCCACGTTGATGAGGCTGGGGGCGAGCCGGGGCAAGACCTGGGGCTGCAGCTGGGTCCCCTCTGTCCCTTTGGAGCCCAAGTCCAGTGTTGGCCGGGACCCTCCTGCAGCCCCTCAAGAGATGGGGTAATGTGGGTGTTGGTGGGGGCGCAGAGGTCCCCCCCGAGCGGTGGCAGCAATCCTGCTTGGTGCTCGCAGACCCTTCAGCAGCATCCCTGCCGTCGGGCTGGTGTGGCATTAGTGGTGGCTCTGAGGAGTGCTGAGATAAGCCTTTGCCTGACCACGAGCGAGCAGGAGGCTTAACAGAACGCGTGTAATTAATCATGAGTTGTGCTAATGGTTAATCTTGGAACTTCATTAAAGCCTGGAGGGGACTTCCCCTGTAGCTGCAGCTTTGGGGAGGGGTTGGGACGCAGAGAGCTCGGGATGCGAGGGGCTGGAGATGGGGTGTGGGGATGAAGCTAAAGCCGTGTCACCATGGAAGGGTCAGCCCAAATACTCTCATTTCTTACCCCTCCTGCCCCGAGCAATCTCCTGAAGCAGCCGAGCTTCTCTCTGCTGGAGACCAGGGCTAAATTTGTCCTCTCCCATCCCAGGTGCCTCTTGCTGAGCTTGCAGCAGGACAAGCACCAGTGTCGGGGTGGTTTTGGGGATATTTTGTTCCAGCAACTTGAAATGTCGAGTCCGCTTGTTTGTTTTTCTTCGGCACCCCCTGCTCCTTCCATGGCTGGGAGCTGTAGCTGCTCCTGCCCTTCGCGGAGCAAAGGCTGGCGCCCATAAATTATTCAGCACGAAATAACCTCTCTCCTGGTTTGTTGTTGGGTTTTTTTTTTTTTGTCTCTTCAAATTTCTGAGCTGATTTTTCTATGCGTATTGATCATTGGCAAGGGATCACTGGGAGGTCTGCCTGCGTGCACTTCAGCCGGTAGTTATCTGAGAGCTGTTCATTATTAGCATCTCTATTGATTACAATGCAGCAGTACCCGGAGGATGGGGTCTGAAACGCTGGGGATCAGGCAAACGAGGAGGAAAAGTAAATCCCTGGTCCAACAAAAAGCTGGTGATGGAGGGCTGGGGGTGCAAAGAGGTTGGGAGTGTGACCACGTTGTGCTGGGCACCTCTCCATGCCAGGGGGCTGGCACGGGGAGAGCGGCAGATGCCAAGCGGTGAATAGCAGGGATGCCAAACGGTTCTTCTCCTGTTTTGGGGGACCAATGTTTATCTAGGGGGAAGCCAAGGAGCTCTGGGGATCTGCAGCCTTGCTCCATGGCTCGGCCAGGCACCATCCACCTTCCCCTGTAGGGTCTGAGATCGGCCCTGCTTTTCCAGGGCTGCCTTGCCTGGCTTATCTTCTGCCCACCGTAGACCTTAAAGACCTGTGAATTCTCCTGCTGTGTCCTACCTGAGCCCGATTTTTTTCTCTTGTAGTTGAACAAAGTACAGGTGTTTGTCCTCATTTGCATTTCCTGGGGAATTGGTGAGCTTTTTCTGATGTGTCTTGAGAGGCAAGGGGTGAAACATGGGGTTATCTGGGGGCTGGTGCAGAGCATCCCTGGGAGGAAAGCAAAATCGAGCTGGAGTAGGGATTTCAGGAGCTGTTTTCCATCCCGGGTTTGTGCTGGGGTGGGTGAGGGCAGCGGAGGGAGCTGGCAGCATTTTGAGCCCTTCTTTGAAGCAGGTAGGGAAGAAACATCCCAAATCTGAACGCAAACACTCGATTCTTGCTGAAGCCCCCTTCTGCTGCTTCGGTAGCCAAAATGTGCTTTCAGGGAAGTGAGAATCAAGGCTGGCGTGTGTGTCTGTGTGTGTGTGCGCCTGTGTTGCTTGGTAGGGGAGGAGTGGGAAGTGCCTGGAGGACCTGAGCTGGGTTGTTAATGAGGAAGATGTTGGATGAGTAGATGTTGGAAAATTACAAGCAGTGGCTTTCGGAGCAGAAGCCTCAATAAGCCGAGCCTCTTCCTCCGGAGCACCCGTGTCCCAGGGGCAGGCAGGAGGGTGCCCGCAGCCTGTTCCCCCCCCAGGAGAAGGGGCACGACGGGTGCTGTGGGGACCTCCAGCTCCTACCACCCCATCCTTAGGTCGTGGGAATGGTCCTGTGGGCATCTCCAGCTGCTTTTGCAAGGCTAAGGGAGAGGCTCGGCGAGACGGGGGTGTGAGCTGCTGGAGCAGCGGGGAGTATTGATCTCGGCGACGCTGGAAGGTGCTTTTTGCAATGGCCCCCTTGAAATTAACTGCTCATAAGGCAGGACAGAAAGTCGAAGAAAACAGGATTTGATGACTCGGAGGGTCAGGGCTTTACAAAGTGTTCTCGGAGCTTAATTGCTCCGGTGTCAAGTTCTGGACTCCTAATACTGGCCCTGGCGAGGCACTTAATTTTAAGCACATGCTTGTATCTCGTGCTGGCCGCCCTGTCCCCGCCAAGCAGTAGCCGTGGCCAGTGTGATGTTCGGGTGATGAGCCACTTGCCGGGTGTCGGGATGGCACGGCCGGGCTGTGTCGGGGCTGGCATGGGACGCGGTGGGACGAGGCTCAGCTCTGCCGCTGCCTCTCTCCTCTGATTGCCTGGCACACACTTAATTATAGCTGCTATTTTCCTGCTCTTTCCACAGTCACCGAGGTGTACTCAGGCTGCAAAAAAGGCCGTTCAAATGGAAACACGATGTCCAGACAAAGGCATTTCTAATTATTTCCTGGCAGATAAAAGGCGTCTTTCTGTCTTGCATCTGTTCACATGAAAACCCATGCGATGCCCAGGCTCCGGGCATCACCTTCCCTCGCCAATTGGCAAACACAGGCCTGACGCTGGCCCCGGGGAGCCAGGAATTGCTTGTGGAAACAGCCAGAAGTGACCGGTTGTGCGGGTTCCTGATGGAGCTGCGTGGCGTGGCCCTGGGATTTATCAGCTCCCCACTGGTAGGGAGGAAACCTCAGCTTCTAACGTAGCATCAGATGTTCCCATTACTCGAGAACAAGTGGTTTTGTAAGCGATTAGGGCTACTGGGTTGGTCTTTTTCTGGCCAGGCTTTGATGTTCCTGCTGGGACAGGGTTGCGTACGGGATGCTGCGGGCTTCAGAAAGGCTGGATGTTTGGTTACAGGTCTCAGAGGGAGAAGATGATGCCCCTGATTGTGGGTGCTCGACTGCTGCAAACCCTTGCAAAGACAGAGGTGATGAGAACTGACCCAAGAGGTTACACAAATGCTGGACACACCACTGTGTGCCTGAGTTTTATTGGGTTCTCCAGTCCATAGTTTAATCAGGACACATTTCCAGCAGACCTGTCTTAGGGGACGGAGTAGGCAGGGGTCCGGGACGTTAATGGGTACAAATCGGCTTTGCTCTAGTGGTGTCCATGAAGATTTGGCTAAAACTGTCCCTTCATTTTGAGCTGCTGGAGCAGTTGGGACAGCAGGGGACAGCTCGTCTGTCCGATGGTCTGTCCAGGCACTGCGAGCACATGGGTGCTCAGCTTCTGCTCCTCCTTGGAGGACCCCAAGTATTTATTTCCCTTTTCTGGGAAGTTTCTTCAATTTATTTACTGAATATATATATATATGAATATATTATTTTCTCTGGCTTCCCCAGGGTCTGACTCTGCCCAGCCAGGCAGGCAGCTCTCACCGTAGGATGGTGGATCCCATCGCCTCCCCTGCTCCTCCTCCCCTCCAAGAGTTGCAGCCGTGTAGCTCCGCAATTAAAAGCCAGGTACTTTGAAATGAAACTGCAAAAGCTGCTCCCTTTAATGACAGCATCTTCCTGGTGCCTCTGAGGAGGCTGCTCGGAGCATCGCTGGCGGCAGCCACGTGAGGAGCGGGGATGAGCCGCCCTGCTGTGGCGAGGAGCAGTGGGGAGTGACTTCTTCCACCTTTGAGGATTTCGTTTTGTAGAAGGAGAAGGTGCATAAATGAGCAGGAATTACCGAGCTGTTAAATTGCACTCCTTCATGAAATATGTTTATTTTGTAGCCAAATGACGACTCGCTCGCTGGCTTCGTTGCAGAAACCTCGGCTCTTTCACATAAAGGTTCTTGTAACTTTATTAATTGCTGGGTAATTTATATAGGGTTGGTCCTCCCTGCGGGAGCCCAGAGCTCTTCGGGGCTGGTGAGGGCAGAAGTTTCAGCATACCCAGAGGTGGTCCAACCAGAAGCCCCTGGATCAAACCCAGCCTTCAGGAATGTTGACTCCCCATTTCTGGAGGGTGTCAATCCCCTTATAAGATGCAAAGCATCCAGCAGTCTTCACTACTCATGGCTTATCTTTGCAGCCCAGAAAAAATGCCTTCCTGGGGAAGGGTCTGCTGGATCCTTCCTGTCTGGATCTACTGGAGCTGCTGCTGCTCAGCTGAACAGTGAAAACTTGGTGTTAACTGTCTTCTGGGAACATGATGCAAAGGTTTCCAGCAAGTGCTGCATCCTGCCATGACGGGAAAACAGGTTTTTGTTGAAACTCAAAAATAAATAAATTAATTACTGAACCTCCTCAGCCCCAGCCGGGTAGGGCTGTGTCCCATGGGACCGATGATGGGCCAGAGAAACAGCCTAGATGGGCTTGGCAAAAGTAAAACCATCGCAGGTGGCTTAAACAGCATTCTGTAATTGCTTGGAAAACCTCGCCTTAGAGGTCATGGTGTCCCTTTGAGCCAGAGGAAGAGCTGGGAGCAGAGGCCAGGCAGTAGGGGGTTCATCTCACAAGCTCCGATTTGCACTTTAAATTGCTCATGATGGGCTTGTCACAGACCCCCGGGAGCCGCTTGGGCTTGGCTCTGGCACCTTTCATCCCCTGGATAACGTCCCTGTGCTTGCCGGGCTCTTGTCGACGGGGAGAAACCAAGGGAGCGGAGAGGACAGAAGCCCTGCTCCATTTCCCCTGCTGCAGTCCGCCTTGCTGATGGCAGCAGATGCGGGCAGAGAAGATGCAATTAAATATAATATAGGATATTGGCCCGGCCGGCCAGCAGATGCCCACGAGATCCATTTAGTGCTGGACTTTTCAGCCTCAGGAGTGATAACGTGGAAGGAAACGTTGGGTTAATTTGAAAATAGGTCAATGGGATGTAAAGATAACCCCGCAGTCATCTGATTTGAGAGAGCCTGCACCGCGCTTGGGAAGGGAATGCGTCCCCTGGTTGATTAAAGTACCTATAAGGGGAAAATAGGAGGACAAGAAGCTGCTGTAGATTTATTCTGGAGTAGGCACAGCTGGTGGAGGCAGCTGGCGGAGGGGCGAGCTCGGCGCTTGCATCCGCTTGGATTGAAGCCGCTTCGGCTGCTCCCTCCCAAAGGGGCGCCAGGGCTGAGCCGGGGTGTTGGGGATGGGACAAGCCATGGGGTCACCTGCCCAGGGCTCCGGAGGCACGAGCCGGTGGCCTTCCTCGTCTGCTCCGGGAGGGGAGGTTTCTCCAGGAGCTGGGATCGAGTGGTTTTCAAAAACAAATCTCTTGGCTGAGAAGGCGGCATTTGCGCTCATCAATTTTATTTGCGTAATTTCAAGCGCCATTAATAGTACATGGCACGAGGAAAAATCAGGGAAATTTCACTCCAACCATGAGTGAAATTGGGTTTAGTAGAAAATTAGTTGACTTAACTGGCAAATGATGAAAGCTTGGATAAAGAATGTTTAAATAAGAAGGAATGAAAAAAAAATCCTCCTCCTCCCAACCCCCCCACCTCAGAGGTGCAGCCTGGATTTGCATGATTGGAATATTAAAACCGGGGGTTATAAAGTGTTTAGGAAGGATAAGGGGGATAAATGAGAGAGATGGTTTGTTTCAAAGACACCGGTCCTGCTTTTAGATCTATTCCTGCCTCGCAGCCTTGGTGCTGGGAGTATAAAGGGATGTGGCATGTCGCGAACACCCGGAGAGGGGACACGTGGCAGATCACGGTGACGAGGGGGGGCCGGGGGAGCCAGACCTGCTCTACCGAAGCGGTGGAAAGTTTTTTTTGGAGGCTTCAGCGCGAGATACGCTAATTGCTGTCTCCCGCAGCCCCGTGTCAAGCTTGGTTAAGGCTTTTTAAAATTACAGATGAATTTGTAACGCAGCGGCTCGTGTGGTGTGTACGAGGTAGAGTAGGGCATGCTGCAAGAGAGGTGTTACGGGTTGGGGATTTTTAGTTAAATACGAGGTTTATGGATCAGCTGAGTTGCTCTGCTGCGGTGCCAGGTCGGTGTAAATCAGCGTTGCCGTTTGGCTGATGACTGAGGAAAAAGCAGCGTGTATGTGAGCAAATGTGATAGTTAGCATTGCATCTCTATAAAATCCTGGAGGTTTTTACTGGCTTAAAAATTCCCCTTCTGCTTCAGCCTCCCCGGGAGGGATGGGCCTCCTTGATGCCCTATTTATCATACCGAGGTGGCTGTTGGAGGTGAGAGCCTTTCTATTCCTGCCATCTTCCCAATCAGCCATGTCATGTAAAATTGTGCAGAAAAGTGATAAAACTGCCGCCTGTTTCCCCCGCGGCTGACCCGGCCGGGCTGCCCTGAGCTGACACTTATATTCCTTGTGACAAGAGCAATGAAGCAGCTGCAAACACAGCTCTTTGCCTTAAATTGAAAATCTGTGGTTTTCCTGGCTTTGGAGAGCAATGTGGTTCCGTGTTTGCTCACTCTCTGGAGTCAGGGTCACGGTCAGGAGTTCGAGGTGACCCTTCAGTGCTCTGAGGTCAGGATGGGGCTGGAAGAAGGACCTTGGTGCTCAACGCTCAAGGTCTTGCAAGTTGTATCAGAAGAAGAGGGCGATATGGCCAGGAGGAGACCTTTATCGTACCTGTAATGCCCAGCCAATTTCACTGGTTACATATGACCCTTCTGATGTTGTTGGTGAAGACTAGTGAGAGGTTGGAGAGCAAATGCTTGTGATAACTGTAAACTTGGCTGTTCCCTGGGTGGGAAAAGCCATCGATTTCCTCTGCAAACAGCCATGGGATGGATAGATGAAATGCTGTGTGTAGTCGTAGGTCTGGGCAAGGGATGGGGATCTTATGGAAGTGCTTCTCAGAGGATGGACCCTTGGGCTGCAGGTCCATTTGAGCGTCACCTGAGCGACAGAGAAAATCTGGGGCTGGAAAGAGGATTCTCAGGTTCAGAAGGGGAAATGCAGAGAGATGAGGAGAACCAGTAAGAGACATCACAGAGTGAAGGCTTCAAAACCTGGGAATTTAAGCTTGGCTGGACCTTTTATTCCTAAGAAAAAGGCAAATACTTACAGGGATGGCTGGAATAAATTCCCATGTCCAAATAGGTGCTAAGAGTAAGTGAAGAACCCAGAAGACAACAAAGACAGACATCTTGCCAAGCAGGAGCTAAGGGTGAGATTTCACACTGTCTGAGCTCAGACTTGCAAAATAAAACATAAATTCCTCAGCCCTGTTAGAAGGACTGAGAACGAAACGGGGCAACTGCGTGGTGGGAGTCAGGCAGAGCCCAGATGGACCAAATCAGCTCAATGCTTTGGTTTTCCATGTTGGTCTTTGGGTGTGAGTGGGGTTATGGGGATGAGGATGAGAAATTACTATCTTTAGGAGGAAAAAAAAAATACAAGAACGTTGATACTGAGAGGTGGATCGTTTGTATTTCTGAGCAAACTGGCAGTCAGAAATCACAAGTACATGTAACAAGGATTTTTGAGAAACCTGCTGAAGCTGGAAGGTGTCACAGGCTTTTTTCTGAGAAGGAGGAAGCGTGGTCCAGACGAGCAGATGGGCTGTCAGGCTGACATCAGTGGTACATTTAGTGGAACAGCTTTGGAGAGAGGGATTCGTCGGTTCACAGAGGTAATTGAAAATGGAAGGAGACATGCTGCAGGTTTACCAGCCTTGTATCATGCCAGATTAATCACATATCACCTTGGCAGCAAGGTAACTGATGATCTTGATAAAGAGATTGCAGTCCATCTAGTTTGTCTGGATTTTTGTAATGCATTTTATCTGCTGGAAGAGGGAAGAGGGGCTGTTGTAAGGAACTGACTGAAAACCCACTGAGCGAGACCCGGCGTCTGGCTGCCCTGGTGTTATTTATTTATTTAATAAATGGGACAAAAAGTCAGAATTATTAATGAGATGTGCACAACATCCAAGGGCAGGCAGTGGCACCAGCATCGAGGAGAATCTGAGGGTGCTCCGGGGTGTGGTGGGTACCTGTAGGGACTGGATGAAGAGAAACGGTGCATGGTGTTTGCACTGGGAAGGAAATGGGACTGGGAACAGGGATATTTCGGCTAAGCTGGGAGCCTTGCAGACAGGGTGGAAGGGAAAGATGTGGCTTTACAAGTCTGTCACTGATGTGACTGCAATGAAAGCAAACGAAATCTGGTGTCTCTGACAAGAGGGATCCAGGAGAGCGTCTGTGTTGCATGAGATGCTGGTGAGCCCTGGCTGGGAATGCTGTGCAAAAGCCTCATCATCCAGGTGCAGGGAGCAGGAACTCAGTGAGAGTGGGTGCAAAGATGGGGAGGGACCAGGACTCCCCAGAACCTCAGGTTTTTGGCCCAAGAAATACAAGCTGGGGAGAGGAGAACGATCTTCCTCCCCCTCCATCAGCTGGGGAGCTGGTTGATGGCCCCTGTTGAACACTGGGCAGGGAAATGAGTGTTTGTGGTGCCAGGAGGCTGATGGGTCCCTCCTGCTTCTCCCCAGTCACTTAGGGGTGCCGCCAGGACGGGGAAACTGCCCCTTGACCAGTCCTTTGCCTTTCGACCTGATTTACACCGACTACCACGGTCTCCAACAGATGAAGCAGCACATGGGGCTCTCCTTTAAGAAATACAGGTAAGCAAAGCCACTCCCTGCTGTTACTCTCCATTTCCTTCATTAGCAAGCAAAGACTAATGCTAATGACCTCAAAGGATAGCCCTCAGCTCCAAGGAGTCAGACCCTTTGATGGCACCTTTGATTTTTGCCTGGCTCTGCCGTGTGCCCCCCGCTGCTACGACAGAAGGCGGTCTGCTCGCTCCAGAGCCTCCCGTGTTTAAGATAAACCCTCGTTAGAAGAAACAGAATTGGTAAAAAAAGCCCTGTATGTGCTGATGGGGTGTGTATGTGCTTCCAGCTACTGTGCCACACCACAGAGGGGAAGCGCCAGCCTTTTCTGTTTGCAGGAAGCAGAGCCCTGTCCCTGGCTCCTTCGGCATCAAGACAAATGTCATCATCTCCTGGTACATCACCAGCCAGGAAAATATGTGATTTAATTTAGTGCTGATAGTCCCGCTATTTATTATGTTTTCTCCCATCTCTTCCACTATCCTACACAATTTTATTAGAGAGAAAAATGACAAGCAGTGTTATTGCTTTTATTATAAATGCATTTGCTCTCACATTCAGCTTGTTTTGCTCTTCCCTTGCTTGATGCTCCCCTTCTTCTCCTCGGTCGTGTGCTGGTAATGCCTGCCTCAGCATTCCCGGGATATTGGGAAAAGCATTAACGAGTCTTCAGGAGATACATCATTCTCACAACTGTCAGGGAGATGAAAGCTCTGCAAAGGGAAATTGCTCATTACAGGAGGGAGCGGTGGGTTGGGAAGAGCTGCTTGGGATGTTTCTGCAGCGTCTGCTCGGGGAGCAGACGAGGGATGAGCTGCCTGGAGACCCCAGATGTCCCTGGCAGTGGGACTTTCTCAAACTGAGGGCCTCGGGTCCTGTCTCCTCTTCCAGGTGCCGCGTCCGGGTCATCGATACCTTTGGGACGGAGCCGGCGTACAACCACGAGGAGTATGCCACGCTGCGTGGCTACCGCACCAACTGGGGCTACTGGAACCTGCAGCCCACCCAGTTCATGACCATGTTCCGTAAGTGGGGGACGGGGGCAAGGTGGGGCAGTTTTGGGGGCTCACAGGCATTGCAGAAGTGGCTCTTGCCTCCTTTTGGAGGTGATGCATGGGCAATGCCATCCTCCCCGGCTCCGCTCCTGCTTCCTCTGCCTCCTCACTGCCTGCAAGCAGCTCCTGAACCTGCTTGGCCACCTCTTGGGCTGTAGAAATGCTCCAGGGAGAGACACCAGGCTCCTTGGTGATGGGTCACCGGCTCCAGCACAGCCAGAGCCAAACCGCTTCCATCTCCCAGGAGGGGAAATGTGGGGCGGTTTTGGTTGCAAAGCCTGGTTTTATTTCAGCTGGGGTTCAGGTGGGAGGCAGCTCAGTGATTTGGATTTGCCTGTGGCATGGAAAGGAGATGTGCTTGTCTGAAAGGAGCCCAGTGACCCACTGGGTGCTGGGTAACTCAAACGTTGCTTTTTCCTGGCTGGATAGAGCCCACTGGGCAGCCTTAAAAATGCCTTCCCTTTTAAAGAGCTGCTTGATTGGGTTGCAAAGCCTGTGTTTTAGGAGCTCCTTGATTGTGGATTCATGCCATTTCCCCCCCAAACTCCAGCAAGGCTCTGGGGTCAAGCTTGTCTCAGTCCCCGTGCTGCAATGGGGCCCCCAAAAACGTCTGCCCAGCCACACGTCTTCTCCCCTTTGGTGTCCACAGCTCACACCCCTGACAACTCCTTCATGGGCTTTGTCTCGGAGGAGCTCAACAAGACAGAGAAGCAATTCATCAAGTCCAACAAAGTGAGCAGCATGGCGGTGGTGTATGGGAAGGAGGCCAGCATCTGGAAGGTGGGTGTCCTTGGGGAGCACCCCGGTGGGTAAGGGCACTCGTAGGCAGAACTGGGGGGTAGCAGCAGCCCTTGGCTCTTACCCCGAGCTTTTGAGGCACAGATCTTGGTGTCTTTGTAGAAAAGTGTCCTTGGTCCCCTTCCTAGAGGGGAAGCTGAGGCTGCTGCAGTGATGTGGCATGTCCGGCGCCTCCAAGCAAACAGGGCAGAAGCTGGTGAGACCCCGTCCCCTGCTCTTTGCTCTGGGAGATGCTTCCTCCCAACAGGCTGCTTAGGCTGAGGATTTCGTATCAATGAGTTTATGTATTAATGGCAGTGACTGCCCTTAGGTGGTTTCCTGTGTTGTGATGGGGATGGTTCGTCTCTGCTGGGTGCTGCTGGGTGCTGGTCCTTGCTGGGACTGGTGCTGGTCCTTGCACACACTCAACCACATTTGGTGCATCCTGGCTAAGGGCACCTCTAGGCCTGCAGACCCTTCACTCTCTTCCCCCAGCCCCAAACTGCTCTGCCAGTGAGCTGAAAGACCAACAGTACGCCCCCCCCTCCCGAAACATCCCCCCTGCATCTGCTTTAGCAGCCAGGGGATGTGTGTACTCTCTCCTCTTCTGTCCAGAGCTACCCAGCTGCTTTTCCTTCCAGGGCTTAAAAAAAATGGAGCTAATTCTCACTGCCTCTTGATTTATTTCTATTTTTTTTTCCCTTTCTGCACCTCCTGGGGCTGTTGCAGTTGCAGGTACAGTACCACACCAGCTGCTGCTGGACTTTACCTCTGCGCATCTTCCTGCGAGAGACAGGGTTTTGCTGGCGTTGACTTTGCCTCATCGTGGGCTCGGTCCCTCCGAGCTGCTGGGATCGATGTGGGTTCATGCAGCCAGGGGCTGTATCCCCTCCCCATCCCCACATTTCCTCATTTAGAGAGGCTTTAAGGCAACATACAGAGTTTTCTCTAATTATAGAGTCATACAATGGTTTAGGTTGGAAGGAACCTTAAAGGTCATCTAGTTCCAACCCCGGTTCCCCATTTATACCTCCTTATTCCCTCCTGGTCTCTGCTTTTTCGGGGCCTGTTGTCACACTGGAACACAGCATCCAAAGGATAGTCCCTTTGTGGTTTTTTCAAGCAAAAAAAAATTCTGCAGTAGAGAAATTGTTAAAACGGAAAGCTGCTTTGGAGAGCAAATGGAGGAAAAGCCTCCAAAAGAAGAAAACGGATGACCCCCTTGATTTTCCAGGTAGTGAAACAGGATTAAACCTTAGTGAGAAAATGCTGGGGACTTGTTAGTTGGAATAAGAGGCCATTAGCAAGCTCTCGTCCTTGCAAACGTCCCTCTGAATGCCCTTGAGTGGTCCAGGACATGTGTCCAAGGAACGTGGAGGGGAGAGTGTGGGTGGGTGCTCCATCATGGGTGCTCCAGGATGGTGGTTTGGGAGTTAAATCTCCCCCTATAACCATGGGAGGGGAGGGGCGTCAGTCCCATCTTCTGGCGGGGTTCATGCCTCTGCCTTCCTCCCCAGGGCAAGGAGAAGTTCCTGGCCATCCTCAACAAGTACATGGAGATCCACGGCACGGTTTATTACGAGACACAGCGGCCGCCCGAGGTCCCGGCGTTCGTGAAGAACCATGGGCTGCTGCCACAGCACGAATTCCAGCAGCTGCTGAGGAAGGCGAAGGTGGGCGAGAACCAGCCGGGGTGTCCGCGGGACCCCCGCTAACCAGCCAGCATTGAAGACTCGGTTGCCTTGAGAAATAAAACCTAATTAAAGGAGGAGGCGGGGGGAGAGGCCGTTATCTGCGCTCCTCCCAGGCTTGCAGGCGCTATCAGCAGGGCTAATTAAGCCAGGAGCCGAGCTGAGCACATCATTTCAAATCAAGATGTGGCTGATGAGTTTCTCCTTGCAGACTGTCCGCAGACGGAGCACAAAGTTTCCTGATTAATTCATTTATTGCTAAGTGGGATGGGTTTTTTTTTTTTCTCTTCTCCCTACAGCTGTGATAAAAATAGATGGGATTCTCGGAGCGAGTGTGTGGGCGCAGCCCGGTCGCCTTCAGCCGGGGTCTGGGGGAAATGCTGTTGGTTCTCCAGCCCAAATGGCTTTGGCAAACCAGTATTTTTCATATGGGGCCAGTATGATGGTTGTAACCACCGTGGGGAGACTTGTTGCTCCTGAGCACCTTGTTGCTTTGCATGAGTGGGCTGTGAGCCAGGGAGAGGGGGGGAGATTGTAGCACATTTATCTATGGGGTGTTGAACCACATGGAGCTGCCATAAATGCTTGGTGTGGAGGGCCAGAGCAGCAGAGGGAGATGCTGGCGGGTTATTTGGGAGAATTTCCCATGGGGTTGGCTGCGTTCGCTCACCAGCACACGGGTTTCTCCCTTGCAGCTCTTCATTGGCTTTGGGTTCCCCTACGAGGGTCCTGCCCCGCTGGAGGCCATCGCCAACGGCTGCGTTTTCCTGCAGGCGCGTTTCAACCCCCCGCACAGCTCCCTCAACCACGAGTTCTTCCGCGGGAAGCCCACGTCGAGAGAGGTGAGTCTGGCAGGAGGGGAGTGGGTGGGCAGGATGGAGCCACCTTTACAGCGGGCTTCGGGCCAGCCCGGGGAACAGCAGTTGCTAAACTGAGAATGGTTTTTTGGGTGGGTGAGATTTTCCTCCCAAGTGCGGATAACCTGCAGATGGGTTCCTCTCTCCCATCCTCCCATCGCCTCCATCTGGAGCGTTTAGATGCAAGGGGCCCTGCCGTGGGTCTGGTGGTGCAGGAGGCTTCCTGCAGACCACAAACCCCAGCTCCGTCCCCGTCAGCCCGGGTCCAGGCACAGCCCACACCCTGCTCCCAAACCGGGGTGATGCTCCCCTCTTCATCCTTTTGTACATCCAGAGGGATGCCAGGACCTCTGTGGTGTTGCAGGGGTACGAAATCCCTCCCAGGCTTGCCCGCCACTGGGGATTCAATCTAAGTGAAGCAGGAACTCTTTAAAAGTTAAAGGGTTGAGAAAATTGCCTCTTTTATTATTAATAAAGTGGATAATGCAGTGCAACGCTGGCTCTCGCTGAGCAGGGCTTTGCTGGGGGGCTGTGCCGGCTCAGCCCTGCCACAGCCCGGCTCAGCGGCCCCCATCGTGGGTTTGGGGGGTAGGGCTGTCCTGCACCCCCGTGTCTGTCCCGTGCAGCCCTCTAATTAGCTGTGGGTGTTAGCACCCATCCCGGGTGGGTGCTGTGGTTGTGCTTCAGCCCGGAGCCGGGAGGGCAGGCGGGAGCGAGGGCTGTGAAACGCCCCAGGATGTGGAGGGGAAGGAGGTGATCAGTCTGTTGGCAAAGAATGGGAAAGGACAATGAGCTGGAGAATAAAACAGAGAGCACACCCTGCTCTCCTCCTCCAGCTGGCAGGCTTTCAGACCCCCCTGCAACTGCTCCTCCGTGCCCCCGAAACGCCTCCTCTGCTCAGCATCCTCTCCCATCCCTTTCCCCCATCCCTAGATCTGTGCTCTGGCTGCCTTGCAGCAGCTCAGGGGCTGAAACAAAAGCGGTGTATCCCCCAAAATTGCCTGGTGAGAGGCAGGTGGCCGTGGGGTACCAGTGTGTGGAGCTGCCTGTGGCATCAGGCCGGTGCAGCTTCCTTCTGGCACCGCTTGCTTCTGCTGCCAGACTTCCCCGGCTTTCTGTGGTGATGGATTTTCTCTCTGCCTTGTTTCTGGAGCTGGCAAACCTGGGAGTCATGGTGCCTTCCCAGAGCTTTGCTGTCTCGGTCTATTTTTGCCATTCCAGACCCTCAAATGGCTTGGGTCAAGGTTAGATTGGAGGGTTATGGAGATGGAGACGTTGAGGGCTGTGGAGGCGATTTCAGTGTTGAAGGCAAAGGGGCATCCCGACCCAGTGAGAAGTTTAGAGCATCAGCCTGATGTCAGGTTGCAGCTGGGTTCAGAGAAAACCTTATTTTTTTCCAGCCCATCTCTCTGTGCAGTGGTTTAAAACCCAATGTGTCTGTGCCTGAGCCTGTTGCTCCTCTCGGCTGTCACGACTGCGGGTGGTAGACAGCAGCCGTTCTGGCAGGGACTGCAAAAACCAGCTCCCACTGCTGTGTTTTAGGTGTCCTCCCAACACCCATATGCCGAAGACTTCATCGGGAAGCCGCATGTGTGGACTGTCGACTACAATAACTCCGAGGAGTTTGAAGCTGCTATCAAAACCATCATGAGGACCCAGGTACGGCTCGGAGGAGGTATCTCCCCATGGCTGGCTTTGCTGGGACAGGCATCAGCAGCGGTTGCTGGTGCCTGGCTCTCCATTTTGAGTGTTAATTGCTTTTCCTTCCCTGTTTCCCCTTGGAAATTAATGGCACGTGCAGAGCAGAAATCCTCCTCTCCTGCAGCTTCAGGGGGACTCGTGCTCTTGCCTTGCTTTGGTACCGAGCATCGTAGGTGTTTGCCCAGGGCAGTGCCGTGCCCGTGCCCTTGACGAATCCCCTGGGAATCCCGGAGCAAGGGGAAGCTGAGATAAGGGAGATGAGGTTTGGGAGCAGGAGGTTGAGGTTGGAGGAGATGTGCCACAGTGCTGGGACCTGGCGTGAAGCAAAGAAAAACCCAGAGAGCATCTCCCTGTGAAGTACCCTGAGAGCTACCGACCTCTGCGCCTGCCATTACCCCGTTTCGCTGCTCATCGTTATCATTCAAATCGAGCAAATTGATAGAAATAACCCCAGGAGTTGCCTCTGTGAAGGATGAAGGGATGTAAGGAGCAGGGGGGGATGCGGGGGTCTCTTGGGAAAGGCAGCACTCCTGTTGCGCCCGCCCTGGAAACGCTCCCTCATGAATATTTACCTCCTGCCCTGTGGCAGGAGCCTTTCAAGTTGTCCAAATTATTAAAGTCAATTTTCCTGGAGGGGAGAAAAGTGCTGATCTCCATTTTGCTTGTGATTTGCTTGGCTCGGGATGAGCGGTCCCCCCGTGAGGACGACGATGGGCTGTGAAACCGGGGCTCTGCGTCAGGCTGCGGGGTCCACGGTGCCGGGTGGGATTTTGGGGGGGGGACAGGAGTGATGCTGGCCGGAGAAGTGTCATCTTTGCTTTTCCCTGCAGTAGGAGCTGTCTGTGACAGTCTGGGGACTTTATTCAGCTGATGTGGCCGCCCTGTCTGCCCGGGTCTCGCACCTTATCATGGGTGATGGCCACAGCTCCTCACCTCACGCTGATTTTCTCTGCGAGTTTGCAAAGACCGAACGAACCCGACTTCGGAAAACAGTTGTTGTTTTGCACATTCATTCCGGTATCTCGATTAAAATTAAATTAAAAATAATTACATCCCTGCTGCTGTGCTGCCGGGCCAGCTGTCAGCGCTTGACCCTCCACCATCTGGGCTGGAGAGATGGCCCCGAAGCGAAGGCAACGCCGGGGGCGGGTGGACAGGAGCTGCTGATGCTTCAGGAGAGGGAAGGAAATTTTCCAGAAAGGAGAAAGAAAATAGTGAAGCCTGGTGCTATTAAAATAATTTCAAATTGTTGGGAGAATTAAGGGGGGAGGAAAGGGCTCTGCTGGCTCCCGAGCAGCTGTGTTGTGCCGCAATCTCAACTGGATGTTCACCAGGGCATTTAGATGCTTAATGATAATTCTGTTTGAAAAAAGAGGAGAGAAGAAGGATTTTAGGAAAGGACTTGGTGGCGTGACGGGCACCAGGCAGGAGGAGCCGGTGTGGGGACCTGCTTGTCATCTCCACTCTTCTCCCCATTCCCACTGTTCATGTAAATGCAGCTGCGGTGTAACCACAACACGTCCTGCCTCCCTGCCTTAATTAACATTTCTCCAGTTGCTGAACAGCTGATGGAGGGCAGGGGAAGCAGAGCTGGACCAGGGGTGGAGGTAACGCTGGCGCAGCATCCCGGGGCGGCTGCTCTCTGTTTGCCATCCCAGCGAGACACCCTCTATGGTCAAATAAACTCCATCTCCCTTGGGACCATGGGGCAGCTAAAGCTGCCACCCACCTCTGCGGCACCAGGGACCCTCCACCTTGAGATCCCCCCCTGCAAAGCAGCCCAACCTCATCTGCTGGGAGGTTGAAGTCCTAAATTTGCCTCAAATTAATAAAATTAGGTGCTGATGTCTGTCCAGCTTGCATTGAAAACTGGCAGTCGCTCTGGAGAGAAGTTACTCCTTCCCACCAAGAAGCACTGGGTTAATCCCACAACTCTCCTCTCTGGGTTTTTTTTAAAGATATTGTATAAATCCTCCCAAAGCAGAGCAGTGTGTGAGTGTGAATAACTTACAATTCTTTTTCTTTCAAGCAATTTCTTATTTTCCCCCCCTTTTTTCCCCCTTTTTATCTTTTATATAGAAACGTCTGCTTTATTAGAGATGCTGTCAAGGCACTTAAGCCTAAAACCTGACCTACCTTACAGGTTTAAAAGCTTTATTATGGGCTTTGGCTTCAGGAATCCCTTGGTATCTTGTCTTTAAAATACTGTTTGTTACAGCAGGAATTGAAAACAAGGGCATTAGCAGGAGGAGCAGCAGAAAGCTGGGGGCCGGGCAGTTCAGTGTTGCCGTTCCCAGCCGGGTTCTGGAGCTTCAAGAAACTTATTTTTTTCTCTGAAGGCGAAAAGGGGTGTTTTGTTATCACAATATCAGACAATTTGTCTGTGTTCCAGAATAACCACCATCAATTTATTTTTTCAGTCAAAACATTTCATTTCAACATTACTGGAATGAAATAATATGGTTTTGTTTCCCATCTGCCTGCCTTTGTTTCAAGATACCCTGCCAGTTTATTGAAAGGAAGGTTTGTATCCGAAATGATGCATTTCCCTTTGCTTCAGCAACCCAAACAGATTGCTGGACCCAAAGCACGGCATTTCTCCCCTCCTTGATGGGTGGAAACACTGGAAATTGAAAACTGACCTGAAATTGATGTTATTTTTCTCTTTTTTGATGTTGTGTGGCTGTAAAATCGCTTATCCCACAGCTTTAGTTTTGCATCTTCCAGGCAGAGCTCAGTAAAACGGTTCTGGGGGATATGGGATGTTGTGGGAAGCTGTGAGATGTCTCCTTTGCTCTGCCATCAGCTTTTCCCAGTGGAAACCATGCTGTGCCGGGTGCTGGGAACTGGGAACTGGGGTGCCTGGAACCCCTCAAGGGCTTTGGGAGCTGTTTTGGTGAACCTGGGGGTACTTCTGATGTGGTCAAGCTGACAAACAAGCTCGCCCTGGTTTAGAGCATCGTGGCTCTGGGGGATTTGCTGGTGCTCTGGCAATATTTTAGTGTTGTTTTGGGGCTGCCCCATCCTGCCCATGTCTCTCCGGCCAGGTCGCTCTGGCGTGGCTGTGTTGCTGTGATTTCTATCGCAGGCTCCCAGGGCAGCAGCCTGGGGTGGGATGTGCCGTCCCCATCGCCACAGCCCTGCCCTGGCTCCCTTGGTGTGTTTGGAGCCGCCCGGGGCTGCTGGCAGGGACTGGCTGCTGTATTTGTGCAAATAAAGCAGTTGAGATGCAGCCGGCGTCCCACAGCAGCCTAAATTTGCTTGAAAGAAACTTCTTCTGGAAAGAGATCTGAATCATGGCTTGGGTTTGCAATATGGTTTTTTTTTTTTCCCCAAGAAAAGTCCTTGTGCTCCCCTCCCTCATCCTTTCAGAGGTGGCACCCGCTCCGGGTCACCGTGCAACAGCTGGGGAAGGTTTTTGACAAGCTGTTTCTCTGCCATTCCTCCCCCTTTAAAGCAGTTTTGGGTTTCCCTGATGGCTCACATCCCTGACCTATTTATAAGGAAAATTGAAATGGTGCAAGCACCAAACCCCTCTACCCCAGGGATCAGCACAGTCGCACGGGGCCAAGAGACAGATTGTGTCCCCCGGGGAGAGGTGATGCCGGGAGGATTGTCCCGGTGATGGATTACGGCCGTTAGCCAGAAGTTAGAGGCTGGAGAAGGAGAGAGGGTTTTCAGGCACCACCATTTTCTTGGCCTTCAGCTTTTTCCATTGTCAAAAATAGGCCTCGCACAAGCAATTTAATAGACCCAATATTCTGGTGTAGTGAAGGGAGAAGGCTTCATTATATTAAAGTCAAACATACAGGAATATAATGGAAAATTATACATTTCAGACTATGCTTGAAAGAGTGGCATATTAAACATCACAGCGAAAATAGCTGGTTAAAGTGTTCCCAGCCTGCTGTTACGTGCTGGCAGAGAATTGCATTATTTTTCTACTTATTTGTCTGATGATGTTTGGATATTTTTTTTCTCTTTCTTTTCCTTTTGAGCGAGGGAGACTTATTGCTCTCTTCAGCTCTGGGACTCCTGCTGGGGACTATAAAACCAGGGCTCTCGTGGCTGTATCCCCACGGGCCACCAGTAACTCCCCGTCTGGCTGATGGAGGGCGGTGGGGCTGGTTGAGCACATACTGGTTTGCCACGCTGTGCTGTGCCTTTGCTCTGGCTCCATCTTCCCCACCCACACGTGGGGTAAAGGATGGCAAAATCCATCTTCACCGCTTCCCCCCTGCTCCCTCCCGTGGCATCCCGTGCATCGCTCCACCGGGCAGCGGGATGCTGTGGTCCCCACATCAGAGCCCCCCCCCCCAACACTCTCCTCCTCCCTCCCAGGGCTCCGGGGAGATCCTGAGCTCCCGGTGCAGGGAACAGCATTAACGATGTGACTGTCTAAGAGGAGGCTAAGCCTGTCAGATTTTAATTAAACAATTATCTTCCTGAAACTGGTATTTTCCATCAGGCCTGGGTGCACGAGCTGAATCCTAACAAGAGCTGGAGAGGGGAGCAGGGGAGAGGGAGAGTCTTTGGGGGAATCCTTGGGGGAGAAAGGGGGCAGATGGGGGTGTCGGGGCTGGATGAGCTGGGGCTGCAGCCTCCTGGTGCCCCCAGACCCAGCCTGGGAGCCTGTGGGCAGGGGGGATTGCACCCAGAGCATCACCTCTGGGTACACACTGCAGGGAGGCTCTCTGTGGATGTGCTGCATCCCACCAGGTCCCACACAGTGTTTTTGGGGGAAAGAGGCTGTTTTACAGAATTACATCCGCACCATGCCTGGCGTAACGGGGTCCTGGGAAAAGCTCCTGAGTGTTGCAACCATCAAGGCAGTGGTAAGATGAGACTGAGCATTGGTGATGCTGAGTGAGGGGAGGTTTGTCTCCCCTGAATAGGTGCCAGGCAGCCCCCGTCCTGGCACGGGCTTTGTGTGACCGAGACGGGCAGTTTTGCTTTGTGGAGGACTCTGCCCTGGTTAACCGAGCGCCCGTCAGCAATTCGGAGGCAGAATCAGTGCCTGTCATCATGTCGGCCCTGATTAGCGTGCACATCTGTAATTAGATGGAGCAGCTGTGATTTCCAGCCCTGCTGAGATCTCAGGTGGGATATTTATGGCAGGGAGATGCTTAGAGGGATCTTCTCGGCAGACTGAGCCTTTGAGCTTGGGTTTGACAGCTACTTCAAAAGGAGATAGCTATTTCGGATGTGCGGAGCTCAGAAAATAGAAGAACCAGAGTTTTCCAGGTGAATTATCTCTGGGGTGGTTTTGCTTATAATCCTTCTTTTGCATGAAGCTCTGCGGAGATGCACAGCAGGGAAAGGGGGGGGGGGGGTCCCAGTACCAGCCCCTTCCATGTGCCGATGTCCTCGTGTAACGTGTTTGGAAAAACATGGGAGTGTGGAAAAATCTGTCTTCCCAGGGCAGAAATTTCCTTAAAAAAGAATTAGTTCAGAGGGAAGGGTTACATCAGTGAGGCAGCGTTGTGGTAATGCTCTTCTCGTGGGGAAAAGCACCGCTGACCCCGGGGCAATGGCCACGCACTGGCCCCACTGGAGGGCAACGAGCCCAGCTGCCTGCTCCTCTCTGCGAGCCCTGGGACCTGTGCTGCCACTGTGCCAGGGACACGCTCCTTTGGGGGATGCTGCCGAGCCACTCTGAGGGGGTGACTCTCAAGTGCTTTCTGGCTGGTGAAGTTTTTCCAGTCCTAGTTTTCTGCTCTGCTTGCTCTGGTGGACAGACACGAGCCATGGGCTTCAGTAGGTGGGTGAGGAGAACCCTTGCCCAGGCCACTGCTGTCCCCTGCCACTGGGTCCAGGAGAAAGGCAAGGCTGTCCCTGCTTGCTGCCTGTGCTCTGCTCTTCCCCCTTCACAGGTGGACCCTTACCTGCCTTACGAGTACACCTGCGAGGGGATGCTGGAGCGGATTCACGCCTACATACAGCACCAGGTTGGGGAGCATCCCTGTTCTCCCATGGCCCGGTTCTCCTGGGTGACCATCCCTGTTCTCCTTGTGGGACCATCCCTGTTCTCCTTGTGGGACCATCTCTGTTCTCCCATGGCTCCATCCCAGTTCTCCTGGGTGACCGTCTCTGTTCTCCTTGCGGGGCCATCCCTGTTCTCCCATGGCTTCATCCCTGTTGCCCTGGGCAAGCAACCCCTGAGCCAGTGCAGCTCCCCAGCAAGAGACCCCGAGACCCAGCCCTGTTGGGGTCTAATCGCAGAGAGCACCAGGACATGGGGGCTGGGGGAGATTTGTCATGAATCAAAGGTGCTGGGGGGGTTGGCAGAGGGTGGCTGGGGGTGGTGGGGCTGGGTCATGGCCTTTCTGCTGCAGAGAATAAGGCAGCACTGGGAGAAGAAGATGGGTTCTAGTGCCTTTATCTCCCACAGCTGGAGATGCCATCCATGCATGCAAGTGACCTCAAGCTGAGGAGCAAACTCAGCAGCCCAAGTGTCCTCTGGTCCCACCAGCAGCCTCCTTTCCCCATCTCCAACCTCTTACCTCTGGGCAGTGATCTGTTGTCTTCTCTCCCACTAGGATTTCTGCACCATGTCGTCTCCTCCTCTGCCTCCCAAGGCCAAGAGTCCTGCTATGCAAAGCCCTCCGAGCCCGCTGGCCCTATCCCCCAACGCCACTCACCTGGTGTGGTCCCCCAGTGCCAGCCGGGACCCCCACGCCTGGCCACCGGTGGACTCGCTGCAGGTGTGGGTGTCGGAGACCCGGCACTCCTGCACCGAGACGTGCCGGCAGCACGGGCTGGTCTGTGAGCCCACCTTCTTCAGGTTCCTCAACAAGAAGGAGGTGTTTCTCCAGTGAGTTGTGAGCTTCTCGGCGAGGCGGTGGTGGGGGCCATCAGCCAGATGGTGCTCCCCTTGCTCCTCCCATCCCCAGCACCCATTTTCCTTGTGTTGTCCCTTCTGAAATCCCATCGAGGTGCCTTCATACCCAGAGCCATGTAGGCAGGGTGCTGCCCGCCAAGCAGCCCGTTGCTTGCACATGTTGGCCTTGACCAGCTTTGTGCTTCAGAAGGCACCTATAGCCTTTCCAGGCACGTTTCCGTCTCTCTCCCGCCCCGTTCCTCTCCACCTCCTCCATGCTCTCTCCCTTTCTCTCTTTTTTAATGTCTTTCTCTATAAAACTGCATTTTGAGCACACAGCGGTGAAGTTTTAATAGAGTATAAATCTGCCACCGGGCTCCGTGCTGCTCTGTGGGCAATTAAAATGCGAGCATTACCATGGCTGTCACGCTGGTCAGGCAGGCGATGGGAGTCCCACTGACATTTTTATATGATAAATTAGGGCTGGGGCTTAGATTTCACTCTCTCCCCGCCATGTCCCCCTCCAGACCTGGCTCAGGGACTCGCTGGTTGAGAGGGGTTGGTGGGAGGGCGATGCTGCTCCGTCTGCAGGCGGGGGTACAGGTGGGAGGAGGAGGATGCTGAGATCCACACTGGGCATTTCTGCTGCTCCTCACGGCGTTTGCTGATGCCCACCATGGTTTTGCTGGCTAATTCTGGCTGGCAGGGGACACGTGGGCGTCCATTGGACTTGTGTGCCCTTCCAGGGGATATTAGCTGCGGCAGGAGGTGTCCATGGAGAATAGACAGACCTATTGTTAGCGGGGGGGATAGAAAAGATATGGGTGGATTTTTATGTGTGATTTCTGGAGCCATCCATGGCCCATGCAAGGGTTGGGGTGGTTTCTGGGCTGCAGAGTTGGGTTGCAAGGGTCACCCCTTCCTGCATGGTGTCTTGGGGCTGGTGACAAAGCATTCACGTGTAGCCAAGGGGTGCCAAACATCCTGCTTATGGTTCCTGGTGCAACCAGCAGAGATCTGCCCAACGCTTAGCCAAGGAACCTCCCCAGGAAGGACAGAACAGCACTAGAAACCCTTCAATGAAACCCCAGGCAGCCTCCTCGCCTGAACTGACCCACATCTGTCTTTGTTCCCAGGCTCAGCATCACCTGCGACAGCACCGAGTACGAGATGAACCATCTCTACCCGGCGGTGGCTGAGAACGTCCACGAGTGCTACCTCCAGAAGGAGCCACTGCTCTTCAGCTGCGCAGGCTACAACACCAAGTACCGGCGCCTCTGCCCCTGCCGCGACTACCGCCAAGGACAAGTGGCTCTGTGCAGGGACTGCTTGTGACTTGGTGTCCCCACCTCCGTGTTTGCGACACGCAACGTGCAAGGAGTGGCTTTTTCTCGAAGCTTCTGCAATATCCGAGGGAGGTGGGACAGGTTCCCCCCGGCAGGTGAGCCGGGGGTGTCAGACTCCGGGGGTTGTTTCGTCCAACTGTGAATGACCATGTCCTCACCTTTGGTTTCATTTTCTTCTCGAGGAGCATCGTCCAACCGCATCCGAACCCACCTGGACCTGGTGGTGTGTTGCTGGGACGGGGTGGTGGGGAGAGGGGGGCTGGGGACACTCTTCCTCTCCTCTGGCAATGGGACAAGCCACCAGCAGACTGCAGTTTCAGGGTTTGCATCCTCTTCAAGCATCCTATGTTGTTTTATTTATTGAGTACTTTTTTTTTAACCCTTCCCCCTAACAAGTGGTACATTAAAGGGGAAGCAACACCCAGCCCTTCTGTGGGAGTTATTGGGCAGAGCTGTGTTGGGGGGCAAGGGAGGGGGCTGCTGGTGCCCACCTTGGCTGTGGAGCTGGGGGAGGACAAAGCCCAAGGAGAGCGGCTGGGTTGGATGGACATGACGGGTACCCCCAGGAAGAGCTGGAGAGGGCTGGGTGGAAGCAAGGGGTGGGATGGGGCTGGGGGGGGGCTCTGTGGAAGGATGCTGGTCCTCGGGGGGTTGCTGCTGGCAGGGTGGAGTTGCCTGAAACCATCCCTCCCCAGCCCCAGGCTGCCGTCTGCCCCACTGGGCCATCCACGGAGCTCTACGTCCCTCCGGGGAGCGAGGCATCGGAGCCGGCGGCGGGGACACAGGGGCTGCTCGGGGTTCGGATGAGGGGGCAGGAAGGAGGAGGTGGTGCAGCAGCCAGAAGGAATCACCGGTGGGCACAGACCGAGGCCAAAAGCAGCATGGTGTCTCTGCGGCACCCCAGATGCTGCAGCTACAGGAAGAGGCGAGCTCCAAGGAACCATCTTCCATGCGTGGTCTTTGCTTCCTCAGCTGTTTTTTCGTGCCGTTCGTCTCACTTTAGGAGAGTTTTCACTGCTGCCAGTATTTCCCCTTCTGGCCTGTCCCCTGCCAGGGCTGGGGTGACCTGGTTTGTTTTCATGGGGTTGCTCCCCAGAGCAAGGCTGTGAGTGTGTTGCTGTGAGGTTGGTGCTCAGCCCTCCTGTTGCTTGGAAACGTCCTGTGGTGAGACTCCCGCATCCTGTAAAACACGTGGCTGGAAAGTTATGGGCTGGAGACTCCCTCCCAACCCTTCCCTGCATGGAAGAGCTCCCAGCCTGGCTGGTGAGGGGACACGGAGAGGTGGCAGCCTGTCCTGGTGGTGTCACTGCAAGGTCCCAGGCCTTGCTAAGCTTGTCCTCCCTGGCTCAAGGTGACTGATGGAGAACAGTGGCATGGCAGGACAAGTGGGTGAGGTCTCCCCTGTGACCCAGCCGCTCACTGGAGCTGTGCCACATGGCCCTGGCACATCTACCCTGTCCTCCCCACGGCTCGGTGGCTTGCAGGTGGGTTTGGGGAGGAAATCCCATTCCTTCAGCTGGGCAACAGCATCGGGCAGACCTCAGCTCTCCCCCCCGCGGCTCCCCTCACCCTCTCCCCGCTGTGACCCCGGGAAGGGGGACACCACACGGTGCTCCTGTCCTCTGGGCGTCCCTCCAGATGAGCCCACAAGCCCATGGACCCATCATGGTGAGACCGGCCGCATCCCGCGCCGGATGAGGTGGGAGCTGGAGCCGCTGCCATTATCCCAGAGTAATTTGTCATCTTCAGTGCAAAATTGCGTAGGCAGCCTCCATCCTGCCTGTGACGCCAGACAAGGGGATGGATTGATTAAGTAATTTTTGTGTCTCGCAGCCAGGGTGTGTATAAATGAAAGCAGCGCACACCTCTCTTTGCAGAGCTGAAGAGCAATACCTTCTGCCTTTCTGGGGCACCTTTCATCTCATTCTCAAGGCATCGCCTGGCAAAGGCTCCCGTGCCACTCACCCCAGCTCCTGAGAGCACTGGGCGGGCAGGAGCTGGCCCAGAAGAGGCACGGGGGATTTGCCAGCAGGAACCATCGGCAATTCTCTTCCCAGGGTTGTAAGGACCACATAAAACCTGGTTTTATAGGACATCTAAGTGAGCTTTAAAGAGGAAGAGGCTCAGGATGCCTCTCGAGGCAGCTCTCGTTGCACATCAGCTCCCTGAGCAGCTTTCTCCACCGGTTCTGCTCAGCTGCTTTTAAAATAGCCTTCACCTTTCGGCAGCCCAGCGCCTGCCTTCTGCCACAGAGACTCCCAATTATCCCCCGGCAGGAGCATTTTTCTCCAAGCTGAAATAAAAGGCGGCTCACTCGCCTTTGCCGCTGTCACGGGAAATAATGATCTGTCTGGAACCTTGTTGGATCTCGAGCCAGCCTGTAAATTTGGGTGATGGGGCTGAGTAATGCTCTGGTATTGCCTGTCATGTCTCTGCCCCATCAGCAGGACTTGGTGCCTCCCTGAGGATGCTGCCTGGGGAAAAGCCTCTCTTGTTGGGCTGTTGGTGATTGCACATCACTCCTGGGTGCAGGATGTAACAGGGACCAGAGTGTGGGTGCTCGGGGAAGCCCCTCCTGCCTTGTCCCACGTGGAGCCCCAGCTGCTGGGAGCAGGGGGATGCTTTGGTCTGTAAAACCCCGCGTAGGGGCAAGGTGAGGACTTGGCTGGTTCAGTAACACCAGTGCTGGGTATTAACAGCGGGTTTTGGATGCAGAATTGGCACCAAATTGTTATGTGGGGGGTGCGTGTGCCAGGGCTGTGTTCAGCTTGGGGGGTATCAACTCCTGCAGCGCTGCTGGTCCTGGGCACCCTGAGACAGAGGTGGCAGCAAGGGACAGAGCCACCGGGCCAGCAGCAGCTCCTGGAGGAGCTGATTTAAAAGAAAAGAGGTTTTGTCACCTGGAAATGTTTTTTTTTTCTCTGCCTGTTTCTGGCCCTGGCTGTGCCCGAGCGATGGCTGGAGCATCCCACTGCCTTCCCGAGCTCTTGCCCAACCAGGTCTCCAGAGCTTGCCCCAGTCTCCCTGGCCGGGACAATCCGTCCTGGGCAATCTAAGGATGATACATTAAGTTCACATTTTATTAAGTAGGAGCATGGAAAAGATTTAAAGGGAAACTGAAGCGCTGCCATATGAAAGAGATTCTAATTACTGCAGCTAATTACTGAGTATAAATCCCCAGTTGGGAGGGGTACAGAGGGGGAAACGGTGTCAAAACTACGAATAAAGTCAAACAATTAAAAATTAAACGAGGAACTCTCAGCTACACCCTCTGACTGCGGGTGGATGGGGCAGTTTATTAGTTTATTTAAGAACCAGGGCACGTGCGTGGAGATCCCCTGGAGTCTGCTTGGGAGGGGACATGGACCATCTGATGGCATCTCTGGTGGCATCACAGCGGATAGAGCCTCCTGGAAGGTTTTTTCTTTTAACCTGTTTTCCTCTTCTGGCAGCTGTGAAACCAGGACAGGCGTGTCGAAAGAATGATATTGTTCTGGAAATCCATTTTCCATACCTAGAAATGGAGCCAGGGGCAATTTTTGTTTCGGAGCCTCACTTGTCTTGGTAATTCTACTCAGAAATTTCTTTCTGGAGTTAGGGTGGTTTGTTGTTTTTTTTTTTTTTTGTCCTCTGTTTTTAATGTTGATGGCATCAAAACCTTCTATTGCCAGTGCAGCGGAGGGGTCTGGTGAGAGGGGGGTGGTCCCTGCCCCGGTGTCCCCTCGCAGCATCCCGCCGCCGGCTGGGTACCTCTCCCCACACCAGCATCTTCCCCTGCAGAGGCTCAGCCACCCTGGGCTCCCGGAGCCGCAATCTGGGCTGTAAATCACAGCCAGAGGGAGGTAATAGCGCTGCTCCGTGCTTATCTGGGGCTTTATTAGGAAATCGTTAAGCGGCTTTTTCCTCCGGATCCCCTGCTTATCAGCAGCCAGGTAAAATGGCAAATTGCATCCACGGTGTGGACAGTCCAGGCAAGAGAAACCCATTTATTTCCCCTAACGGGTTTATCGCTAGATCAAGGAGCTGCTGAAGATGTAAGCACCGGTGGTTATTTCCCCAGGTGATGGATCTAGCTGCCACACAGCCTGCGGTAACCAAAGCGCGCCGCCTGACAGGGATGTCTAATGGACCCGTGGTGGGGACTACTGGCTCATGTATTTCAAGGTCTTGCTTTAATTGAGTCCTGTCTCCCTGCTGTCATGCTGCTTTTTCTTTCCCTTTTTTATTTTTTTAGTATTACTATTATTATTTTCTCCCCCCTTTAAAAAGACTTCCCAAAATAAACTAATGCATTTAATCTCCTGTCCGCTTCCCTCATCTCTCCCTCCCTCTGGCAAAGCCAGAGCCATAAAGAAAGTTAGCAAATTGAAAACCTGTCCTCAGACTTATTGAGTGAAAAGAGCAGTGAAATCTGTTGCCTTTTTTTTTTTTTTCTTGCTTTTTCGTTTTTCTTTTACTTTTTTTCTGGCAGAAAGGACTTGGGGAGGGGGGTGAAACCCCCTGTCAAAGCTCTGGGGCTGAGTGTTCCCTTTCTTATCAGCTCGAGCAGTGATGCCCAGTGACACTCATTGTGGCTCGTTAGCGGAAAGCCATTAAAACTCTGGATCGATATTTTCTCAGGAGAGATAGGGCCCAACCGATATTATTCCCCAGGCAGGCAGAGAAATACCAGGACCCATCCACGAAGCAAGAGCAAAACTGCTGAGGATGCAGCTTCTCCCACCAGTGCCCGTGGGCAGCATCAGAGCCGAGCCAGGATCCAGCCCTCGGCGTCCAGGTCCTCTGGGAAGGGGGAAAAATCAAAGGTTGGGAGGATGGGGAGAGGGGGGGAGTGTTTCGGAGAGGGGAGGGTTAGGTGCCTCTGTGGGGCTTCACCCCCAGCCAGGGTTCCTGGGTGCAGGTGCCACCAGAAAGGGATTAAACGGGGCAAAGATAAATTAATAATGTGGTCATTCCCAACAGCTGGCTGCTGGGATTGGAAATCTGGGAGGAACGGGGTCGGCGGGGTGTGCAGCCCCTCTCCTCGGCGTCCCTTGGAGGGCTCCCACCACCTCTCACCCTCCGGAACCCAGCTCCCAGTAGAGACCAGTTGGAAACAGGAGAGAGGTTTGCTTTTAAAGCAAGCAACCAGACGTATCAGCTTTTCTATAAATATAAACCAGAAAACAGGAAATAACAATCTGCCCTAATTTAGTTCCTTTCATCTAAGGATTCAAAGTGTCTGGCAGCATCGCCAAGAAATAAGGAAAGACTTTGCAACCTGCATGGAAAAATGCAGCCCTTTCAGGGGTGTGCGTGCAACATTTTGCTGAACGTTGCGTTTTCAACCCCTTGCTCGCCAGCCCCAATTCCTTCCCAGGTTGCCCCAATTCCTTCCCAAATTACCCCGATTTCCGTGACACTGAGACCGGGACCCGGCAAGTCAGCCTGGGAGCGGGTGACATCCCTGCAGCTCGATGCCGCGCACAGCTGGCTCGGTGCCGCCGAGCTTGGAGGATTGTTTATTTATTCAATTAATTGAATTAATTAATTTTCAGGAGAGCGTTGAGAAGAATAATGGGGAGCGCCAGCAGCTGTGCCGGCTGTCTCGCTGCGGTGGCAGTGGGGACATGATCCGTGCCTGTGGCTCAGGGTGGGGGGCGAGGCGAGCCCGGCTGTGCAGCCCTGGGGCAGCCCTGAATCATGGAATCACAGAAAGGTCTGTGTGGGAAGGGACCTTTAAAGGCCACCTGGTTCCCTCCCCGCCGCCCTGACCAGGGACATCTTCAACTTGGTCAGGTTGCTCAAAGCCCCGTCCAACCCGACCTGGAGTGTTCCTGGGGATGGGGCATCTCCCCGGGCTCTTCCAACATTTCTGTCCTTCTGCAAAGGCTTGGGCAGGTTTGGTGGTGATGTTTGGGCCACCTTGGTTCCTGTCCCCAGATCACAGACTCACAGAATGCTATGGGGTCGGAAGGGACCTCTGGAGATCATCTAGTCCAACCCCCCCTGCCAGAGCAGGGTCACAGATCCTGCCACCTCTCCATCTCAGCCAAAGGAAGAGCAGCGACTGGGTGCAAATGTGGAGCTCAGCTGGCTGTCACCGCTGGTGGCAGTGCCACCACAAGCTCTACGTTATCACACAGTAGCGACCAGCCCTCTGCCCTGCCAGCTGTGGCAAGGCAGGGACCGGACTTGGGAGCAAGAAGTTCCTGAAAGAAATCTGGGAGGCAACAGATTTCCACACTTAATTAACTCCACAAATTAATCCCAATTAGAAGCAGTAATTGGGATTATAGTGGTTAATCATCTCGCCCCCCCCAGGCAACAACCACACTATCTGCTTTAACTTTATTATAAAAGCAGAGGACACGGAGTTACGTGTCCCCGGCACCGGAGCTGCCACCGCCACCACCCGGGCACACCCTGGGGAGAGGGAACTGGACCAGGAATGGTCCCCTTGATGTGCTGCTCCCCAGGATGGGTGACAGGTGAGGAGGTGGCACTGTGTGACACAGTGACACCCCCCGCCTTGCGACTGACTGGATTGCATCATCTCCGCTTTTCCAAAAACATGGCAAATTTGGCTGCCATGCTCCTGTTTGGGCAGTTTTCTACCAGAAGACTAAACTGAGGGAAGAACTTCATTGGGGTTTTTTGTCCTTCTCCATGCTGTTTTACGCTAAAAAGAGCCTGAATGAAAACATCTGCTTATTATTCTTTTTTTCTGAGCACGTTAATTAAGCAGTGTCCTCCCATGATGGGTTCATCTCGGCGGGAATACGGAGCATCCTCCTGCACCGCCCTCGGTCACGTTGGTTGTCCCATGGTGCCGGTGGGCTCTGGACCCCTCAGAAACCCGGTGGCAGCTCAGGACTAAGCCCAGCCCCGGCTCCAAACCCACCTTCCTTCCCCCCACTGCTCCCTAAAGCCCTTGGGAGAGGCTTCACCCCAAGGGCTGGCTCCCAGTGTGGCCCCAAAGGAAACGTTGGGAGTCCAGGACGCATCAAAGCAGGTTGGGCAAAGCTCTATTAAACGCCCCAGAGAAGACAAACTCACCACAGCAACTCCCGGGACCGTTACTGCCCCTATTTAACAGCACAGAAAAGACAGGATGATGCTCCTTCTTACATTTGGCTCAGCTTTAGCCAAAGCCTCAGGGAACTCGTGCAGATCCTGGGGTTAGGGCCGGCGCAGGGGTGTTTTCCCGCGGAGGAAGGGCAATGCTGTCGGCATCCTCCTCCGGCCACCCCCGGCACCTTCACACCTCCCCACCTCCAGCTCCTGCCACCGCTCATCGCCCCCGAGGGGCTCGGTCTGGTTTCGTAGATGCTATTTCGGTCGGGTGTTTTTGTTATAAGCGTTGTTGAGCGGGGAAAATAAAAACTCGAGGACCCCGGTGGTATTTTTAGACCCCTGTCGGTGGCTAGCTCGAAATCCTCAACAGGATTGTAAAATAAAATTAATCTGCATCTGCCGTGCATCATTTTACAAAGCTTGTCTCCGTCTCCTACCAGAGGGATGGTTTACAGCCCTGCTTATTTCGGTTTGAGAAGGAGCCAATTACCTGCCAGGCGGCCCCAGCTACAACAGGCAGCAGCGGGAAACCATCAGGGATGGGGGCGAGGGGAGGGCAGAAGGAAGAAAAATTGATGCTGTTTCTCGAGTTCACACCAAGCTTGTGCCCCATCCGGCTGCTCGGGTACCCGGGCAGACGCTGTCGGTGCAGGTGGAGTGAGCTGCACTGGTTGTACTGGTTTGCTTGCAAGGCAGAGCTGGTGGGGGGAACTGGGGGAGCTGCTGGGGACCCAGGGGATGCTCTCAAACTTGGGGGAGCTGGTGTGGCAACCCCCGAGCAACCCCCCACCACCCTGGATGGGGAGGGAGAAGTCTTATTGCCATGGAGACCGAAGACACAGTTGAAAATTGGCTGCCATGGAAACCAGTTTGGGAGTCTGTGGGGCCATCCCACCTGAGCTGGTCCCTGGGTCATGGGGACAGCGCTGGTCCATGTGGCATGGGGTGGCTGGGACGGTTGGATGCCCCAGAGCGGGGCTGAGCCCCCGCTGCAACCCCAAAATGAGTTACCGGAGGGCCAAACTGGAGTAATGCAGCCCCAAACTGGGGAACTGAGCAGCCCAAACTGGAGTGGCGCAGGCTGGTGGGGAAAGAGCTGATGGATATTTTTGGGCTCTCGGCCACACAACCTGCCAACACTCGGGACTGCAAACTGCACAGAAACACAAACATTAAAGCAGCTGAGGGTGGAAATGTGGCACAAGCCACATCTCCCGAGAGAAATTCCACGGAGGCTGGGAGGGAAGAGCAGGACTGGGATGAGGGGTCGGGGGGAGCAGCAGGAAGGACAGGGGATGCTCTGGGCTTGGCAGCAGTGATGTGACACGATGTGAATAGCGCTTCCTCCCCACCCAGAACCAATAAAGCATCTCCTGTTTGGGTTTTATGTTTGTTTTCCTTCCTAAAATAGGACTTTGGGAAAACAAGGGACGCCTCGTCACCCCTGGGCTGACTCTTGTCTTTGCAAAAGAGAGGTGTCCTCAGTGGGGACCGAGGTGGCTTTTGTCACCCTTCCATGCTCACTGTGCCACCCAGCAGTGTTTTAAACATCCCGGGATGCCTCCCTGCCCGTCCAGCCTGCTCCCAGCACAGACTGGGCTGGTATACGTAGGCTGGTGGGGTCTGGGGGGTCACCTCCCTGACACCCACAGCAAGAAACAGCTCTGCTTTCTCCCATCATGTCCTCTCCCCGCCTTTCCCCTGCATCCAGCAGCATCTCCCTGTAGGCAGCTGGCAGAGGGGTGCTCCACGTGATGAGCACCTCGCCACGAGCTGGTGATTCTTCAACTCACCTACTCATCTTTTTGCCTACACGAAAACGTCCACCAGCATTTCCAGCCATTCATTGCCTGCAGCAAAGCTGCCTGGCTGGTCACGGGGCCCTGGCTGTGCCCCCTTGCTCCAGGGGGTTGGGATGCCACTCCACATCAGAGCATCTTCCCACCCCAGACATGCTCCTGTCCCATGGGACCAAGGAATGTTCTGACTGCAAATTTTGAGACTGAGTATCTCCACTTGCGGTGGGATGAAGGGATGATGAAGGGATGGGAGCACACAAGACCTGGGGAGGAGACGAGGATTCCTTGAAGCTGTGGTCCTAAAAGCACCTTTCTGCCCTCATTACCTATTCCCAGGGGTCCAGACGCAGCAGCCTGGAGCCAGCCTGGCCTCCAGCAAGCCCACCCCACGGCGCAGGGAGGGTGGGAGCAGCTGGGGCTTATAAAGGGCTGACAGAGGGGCTTCGGGCTGTGCTGCTGCAGGTGGGGGGCTCTGGGCTGGTCCTGGAGCCTGGCTGCAGGAGGAGGGATGGTTGGTGTCCCTGAGGTTGGCTCGGTGAGTTGGTACCCCCACCCCTGTGCCCTGTGGGGAGGGTTGGGGTGGTGTTGGCAGCGACGTGGGTGACGGTTTGGGGGCTGTCAGGGATCCCCCCCATCCTGAGATAGGCAGCCTGAGTCTCAGGAGCTGGGCTGAGCTGGGCAGGGCTTGTGGCTGGGACTCTCAGGTTTGGGGGGGTTGCTCCTCCTGTAACTGCTGATTCCCAAAACCTGGTCCCCATGGTGGGGGGGGTGGGGTGGGGGTGGAGAGGCCATTTTGTGTTGTCCCCCCCTCAATGGGTTGGTCCCCGAGATACCGGCTTCCTCTAACCCGTGGCTGAGCACAGCTCTCGCGCTAACCGCAACCTCAGGATGCCCTTTAATTTTTAATGCTTCAATAAAACAGTAATTACAAACACTGCAGTCTGAGTTTTTAAGCAGAAAGTATTAACTTCCCAGGGTTTAATTATTCAACAGAAATTAATGAAAGCGGGGCTGGGTAGTGCTGGCCGCCTTGGCTTTTCCTAGCGGGACCGGCATCGATCTGCTCTGCAGGGAGGAGGGCTGGGGGGAAGGTGAAGCCCATCCCCGATGCCTCAGGGCCACCCAGGAATGCCCAGGTGCTGGCAGCAGTCAGGCAGGAGGTGGCTGTGGGGACATCAATGTGCTGGGCTTGGATCAGGGTGAGGAGAAGTCCGGGGGGGGCAGCAGAACACCCTGTAAATGACTTTTTCTCTGCTCCCTGCAGGATTCCCAGCCAAAGTGGTGCAGGATCCTGGCCATGGGGCACAGCTCTCTCTGGAAGGTCAGTGTGATCTGAATCCTCTGTGGGAGGCTGTGCATTAACCAGAGTGGGGAAACTGAGGCAGGTGCCACCCCAGGAGGCGGCGTGACCCTGTGGCTGCTCCCCTGTGCCCCCCACCCAGCGCCTGCCCCCATCCCCTGCCTGGGAGGGAATTTGGGAGCTCTGGGTCTTTGTTTTCTGGAGCTTTCTGCAGTCTTAATTGTGCTCTGAGTTCTCTGGGAATGTTTTGGGCTTGTTTTTAATTACTTTGCTACAGCACAGTGTAGTTCAAAAGCACCTTTTCCAGGGAATGGGTCTGCTGAGACCAAGAGTGCTCCCAGGGCTGTTTAAATATAGCAAAAGAGTCAGTGTCTTGGCAAAGCTCGTGGGTTGGGGGTGGCTGATGTTGGACCCCCACCGTGCAGGGGGGATGGGACAGGGGGATAAAATACTCCCTGCCAGGAGTGAGTGATGAGGCTGCGGGAGTCGGGGCTCAGGGGGAGCATCGTGCTGAGACAGGACCTGTCAGGGTTCTCCAGCTCGTTGCACCCACATCTCAGACCTCAGCCCTTTTTCCCACATCCACAAAGCCCCTTTTTCACATAGGCACGAGCCCGTGGCAGCATCCCATCCCAAGCAGCATATTCATACAGCGGTGGCCTTCAGCAATTAGCATCAGACAAGGTGTCAGGGAACCACGTCTGCTGGAAAAGCAAGTTGTTGTTGTTATTAATGGTTAACTGTCATAACTTCATTAATAAGAAAAAAACCTACCTGATAACCGTCTGCAAGACAGCTTCAGCCAGGGCTCCTTGCAAAATGGAAATGGCTGTTTGTCGGGGCTGGGTGAACAAATTGAAGTGAGTGGAGGAGGCGGCGAGGGCTGGTGGGGAGCGGGGTGGAGATGACGGCTCTGCTGACGAGGGGATGGGGAAGGAACGGGGCCTCATTTGCAAGGGAAATGAAATTATAACCCGCTCCGTTGCAGTCCTTGTGCTGCAGAGCCTGATGAGCTGTGCAGGAAGGTGCTGGAGCCCTGGGAGCACCCAGCACCCTGGTGTGGGAGTGCAGCCCTATCGAGCCTGGGAACCCCCCCTGTGGGAGCAGGTCCTCAAACAGACAGGGCTTTTGTAGCCCCCAAAGATTCTGGGGGGTGATCTGCTGCCCATGGGGTGGGCTTGCACCTCCTTCGCCACCACTCTCTGCTCCTCAAAGCCTCATCTTGCACCCTTTGGGCTGTATTTAGGGAAGGTCACAGCAATGAGTGTTGGGTCAGTCACTCCTGAAGTAGGAGGGGTGGGTGAGGAGAGCAGATGATGCTGGTCGAGGCGAGATCTCTGCTGAAGCAGGGAAATCGTGGTGCAGCAAGACATAGAGTACTCACCCTGTGATGCTGCTGTCACCTCGATTTGTGTCCCCAGATGGGTCTCATCACATGTGGGACAACATTTTTGGCCCACCTGCCTGTGATAGGAAGGTGGGTGGCTTTGGAGGCAGCTTCTGCCTGTGGTTGGGCAGTAAATCCATCCCTCAGGGCACAGGGATGCATTAAGGACAGGGTATAACCAGCTCCATCCCTGCACTGGGGATGCTCTTCTTCTGTAATATATTTTCTTATTCCCATCCTGTGACCAGGGCATCAGCGGGTCCGGGGTGGCAACACGATTCCCTGATATCTGTCCCTCGGGATGATGTCTCCTGGACTGGAAAAATAAGGGAATTGGGCTTAAATGAGGAGCATCGCTGAGACAAGGAGTGATTTAAGTGACTCAGTTAATCAGTTGTGGCAGCGCTGGTCCGGGTGAGAGACCTGGCTGCTCCCCGCCAGCTCCTCGGGGAGAGTTCACAGAGCTCTGTCACCAATCATTCGGGGTGCTTTGTTTGGGTCTTAACTTTGATTTAACTTCAGTAGATTATAAAGACAAAAAGTCATTCCGAGGCCCTTTATTCAGGAGGAAAGAATAATAAGAATAATAACAAAAAAAAAAAAAGCCCAAACGGGGTAGTTCGAACCTGTCAAAATGATTTTCCACTCCTTCAAAATAATCTCACAAAACTGACCCAGATTTTACAAGGCACTCTGGCTTTCAAAGAGCTGCCTGTCTGTGCAGAAGACGGGTCTGTAAAATATATATCATCCTTTTTCTCCCCCCGCCTTAGCAGTTTTTACAAAACCTGTGCCTTGCCTCGTTCCTGTGGGATCTGTGAGGGCGCGATGCTTTGTGGGGAAACACGATCCAGCCTTGCGGCTCATCCCGGGGCGCCGAAGCTGCTGGGATGCTCCCCGGGAACGGGTGAGGTGTTTGTTTCGGGGTGAGGCTGCGGTGTGTTTCCACGTGCGGGAAGAACTGAGGTCCCCAGGTCACAGCTCCGTGTGACAGCAACACCCTGCCCCGGCCGCCTTGTGGAACAGCCTCCCCTTGGTTTTTGGGGAAGCTCAGGCTGAGCTCAGGGGGGGTGTGGGGAAGGAGAAGCCTCACCCGGCACGTGTGTGCGCCAATGAATAAGGGCTGCCCTGATGCCATGAGTGATGGGCGAGCTGGAGGTACACAGGGATGGGGCGGGCGTCCAGATAACGGAGCCGAGCAACAGGATTGGGGCAGAGAGTGCCAAAACGCCGTCTGAAGGGGGACCTGGCTCTGCCCCAGGGGTGGTCAGACATGTAGGGAGCCCCCAGCAGCCAGGTGGGGGGTGGTTTTAGATGGGGGATGGCAAAATGGGTTAGATTTTGAGGCTGATTTTTGTCCCTCAAGCTGCCTGGAGCGGCAGAGAAATCTGTCAGCTTTCATCCGAGGGAGGATTGCTAGCGAGGTGCTGGGCGAATCGCTGCTTCCTTGTTTGTTTAGTTAATTGGTTGGGTGCCGGGGAAGAAGGGGAAGGCAACCCCGGGCCGTGCATCCGGAGAAAGAGCAGGGCTGGCTGGCACTGAGCTCCTGGCTGGCGGCCGAGGGACCCGTGCCACCCGCTGGCTTGGCTTGCTGCGGGTCTCCCTCTGTTCTGAGAGCGGCCACGAGTTAATGACAACGGTGAATGAATCCTGCTAATTGTCCAGGGATCCTACCAGCTGCAGGGGCTGGAGGTGAGGAGAGCTATGGGAGCAATTGTGATAGTTCTGCTACTTGGATGCCCAGGGGTAGGTGAGCGGGGGGAGAGCTCTTGGATCAGTGAGTGTTGTTCATGGCTATTCCTGCCAGATCTGGGTCTGCATCTGGCAAAGGGCAATTCTGGGTTTAAATCCTGGCTGTGGGGTGCTCGTGGTGCCCACGGGAGAGGACCAGCCGTGATGGTGGCAGGTGGGTTTGCTCTGCAAAGCCCAGCACTGAGCATCCCCCAGGATGTGCACCAGAAGCTGGTCCTGTGCTGAGCAGAGGGGAGCAGGACCCAGACGGGTCTCTTCATCCTCTGCAGAGCCCTTGTCCTCTCTTCTTGCTTGTTCTCCAGAGCTGAGCAGCTCATGAACTGTCAATGGGATAAACTAGATTTGAACCTGGGAAAAAATTTTTTAAACTTAATTTTTCATCTGACCTGATGAAAGTGCTGCTCGAGCCGGCTGCCTTGCATTTTCTTTATTAATTTCATCATATTCTGCCGGGGTGCTGCGTTGCCTTCATTTAGCAGCAGAGCAGTTTGCCCATGAGCGGGGCAGCCTGGCTGCAGCATCCCCGCATCGGTGCGGTCCTTTGTGAGGGTCAGACCCCACTCCCATTTTCTTTAAAACCTATGAAGGTCTGAGTCCTGTTTTTATGACCAATGTGGGTGAGGGAATAGCGTATTACTGCCTTGCAGAAAGCACCGAGCTCGGGATGGGGGTCTGCAGAGGTGCTGGGGGCCAACAGCTGGGTGGAGGAATGGTAGATTTGCTGTTTTATTATGGAGGGAGAAAAGAAAAGAGAAGGAAAGAGGAGGTTCAGGCAGGTTAAGTGCCAGTCCCAGGTGATACTGGCAGCTGTGGCAGGGAGCTGAAGGAAGATGCTCGCAGCGCTGCCTGCTTCTGTCTGCCGAGAGGTGACAGCAAAAGGGAAGTGCTATGAAATATTCTCTCCAGGCCCTCCTGACCATCTTTCCCCAAGGATCTTGGGGTAAGACCCCGCAAACCATGCAGCCATGTCATGGCTGCTCAAGGGCAGCCTGAGCAACACTTGTTTTCTGACCACCAAAACACCCCAAGAGAGAGAAATGGAGCGACAGACGATGCTCATGGCATGGAGGGTGTCCCCCCAAATCCACAGCTGCCCTGTCCAGAGCCTGTGCAACTTGGGAGGAAGCAAGAGGCCTGGTTTAGCTGCTGTTTTGGGGCGTTAGAGCTGCTTCTTTTAAAATATGTTGCTGTTACTTCTTTTTTCCACCAAGGCATAATGCGGAAAAACATTTGCTGCTTTCTTAGATGCCTAATTAATGATAAGGCAAAGCGGGGAGGAGCCTGGCTGCTCCTTGCATCATGGTGCTGACAACTGGGGCTTTGCTCCAAGTTAGAGCCTGCATGAAGCAAGCTGGCAGGGCTGCTCCAGAGGCACAGGGAAAAAAAGAACATTTTCAATTTGTATTATTTCTTCGTTTGTGTCCTTCTCAAATCTTAGCATCTTTGTAATCTGCTAAGTATAAAAGCATCCCTACGGTTTCCTTAGCTGACCAGGCAAAGAAATTTGCCCAAGGAACAAGAAGGGGAGTCTCGGAGTCTGTCTGTCTAATGTAGCCCAGGGGGTACCAAGCAGCCATCCACGGCTGGACCAGCTCTTGGAGCACCCCATGATGCTGTTTCAGGGTGGAATTGTGAAAATCAAAGACAAGAACAAGTTTTCTTCGTGGAGTTTCGCCCAGACACTTCTGGTGTGAGATGTGTAGTACCTCCCTGCCCTGCTGTAGGAAGACACCCATAGCTCTCCCTGCAGGAAGGCTGGGGAGGTGGGAGCGCAGGGGAAAAATTGTTGCAAAAGCCTTTAGATTCCTGCTCTGGTTTCCAAATGGTTTCTTGGGTGTTTGTGCTGCTTCTGCAGAAGAGCTCCCGTGCATGCACATGATTTGAGAGACCATAAAAGGGAGTTGAGAGTGCACTCGGAGCCAGATTTGATGTTGGAGGTGTCTTTAAGAATGTAATGACTTAAACTCTGAGCTCATTTGTTATGGACTTATGCGCTTTATTTGATGCTCTTTAACTAAACAGCCCAGCTTGACCTGGGAACATGAAGCCTGTGAGTGAATGGGGGAAAAAAGCAGAGCCCTAAGAGTTTAATTGAGTGCAGCAGAGACTTTGGATGTGTTTCACAGCCCGCAGGGGCTCTGGGCACCGTGCTCGCCTGCCTTGGCCATGCTGATGAGAACCCAAGCACTGGCTGGGAGTGTTCCCCCGGCAGGAGCTGGAGCCCAGGAGTATCAAGAGCTTGTGCTCTTCTGCCTTTAGCAAAAAAAAATAAAAGGATGCATGGATATTTCCAAGGGAGGTTGCTGTGGGCAGGCTGCCTGCAAAGCAGGCAGCTACCTTCCAAAAACGGGGAGGTGGAGGAGAGAGGAAGAGAAAAATAAACCAAACGAAAGCAGGGACTGTGCCAAAAGTGCCTTCTATTTATGATTTCGCAAGGTCAACAATAATCCCCACAGCTACAAGCACATAAAAATTGATTCTTTCCTGAAGAGATTGATGGATTCGTGGTCAGGGCATTTTCTCTGATCCTGCTGCCCTCTGGACATTGCTGAAATTTATGGAGATGCCGTGCGTTTCTCTCTAGAGGAGTAAATAGCTTCTCAAAAAGCAAGCAAACGCTTTCAATTCAGACCTGGGCTCCCAGGAAGCTGCTGTAAATAAGGGAGAGGCTTCCTCCCGCTGCTGGGCTGTGTTTCCACAGGTGAGAGAGCAGCTTTGGCTTTGTGGTCTGCCTGCTGTGGGTCAGAGACTTTGTCCTGCCCCATCCCTCGGTGTGGGGCTGACACTCACCCCATGGCACACACACCTCTGCTCCTGAGAGATATCTCGCCTCCTGGCACCCCGGCACCAATATCCCACCGTAGCCCGGCACAGCGCTGAGCAGCGAGGCAGAACCCACGAGGCTGAAGGCTCTTTTGGTTTGCCCTAATGCTCTCACAGGGAGGGAAGAAGGGACAAACATTTCCAAAGCCTCGATCTCCTTCCCCAACACTTCCCGAACAAGCTCATCTCACGGCTCAGGTGTTGGCTGGAAATCTCTTTTGATTTTTTTTTTTTTCTTTTTATTATTATTATTTTAAAAATACCCAGCTTTAAAGTCCCAGCGTTTGAAACCACTTTGTTTTCCACAAGTAGCAGGAAGCTACTAAACAAAGCCCATTTATTTTTCACAGCTTCATCCCCGCAGCTATTAATTCCTCGGCGCTATTGAATTCTTGAGAAGTTTTCCAGGCAGTGGCGGGGCTTGCGCACAGGCTGCACACGCCAGCCCTAATATCCCAGTAAGTAGTTTGTGCTCTTTGTGTCTCCCTTCTGGTTAACAAGCGGCTTTAGGTGTGCTCAAAAGACATCTCCATGAGTTCTACCGCGTAGCTTCTTCATGTTGAGGTCGTTCTGTAAAATGCTGCCATACAGAGGGATCCCAGCGCTGGAGAAGCAGCGGGTTTGGGAGGTCGGGGAGGGACAGGCTGGTGGGGATGTGTGTGGAGAATTGATGCTGGGCTTTTTAACCACCACCCATGTATCGAGCAAAGCTTTTTAAAAGCCTTTCTGACAGCAGTGGGCTCCCTCCTTATAACGTGCCGGGGTTTATCGTGCCAGAAATAGGGACATGTGGAAATGCTGCCTGCCGCGCTCAGAAAGAACTTGGTGTTTGTCCTTTCTGTGTGGGTGGTGGTTCTCCAAACCGTAGAGCGAGGTTGGAGTGTGGCACCAGTAAAGCTGCTGTGATCTGGGGCTGTACAACCCACCGTCCTGCCTGCCCTGCCCTGCCGATGGCTCTGCCCTGGCCAGGGAGGGCAGGGGGAGACCCGGTGGGTTTTCTTCAGCTCTGGTGTCCGTGCTGGCTCCAGCCACCCCCTGGTGCTGCTGAAGAGAGAGATGGTGGTAAAAGGATGGGGCAGGCAGCGAATAGGAAGAGGAGCCCAAGGTCAGTTGGAAAGGAGCAGAGGAGCATCTCGCAGCCAGGAGGGATGAGCAATGAAGTCACCTGGGCACAGGCAGGAATGTCATAGACTCATAGAATTGTCTGGGTTGGAAGGGACCTTGAAGATCATCTAGTCCAACCATCAACCTAACTCTGATTCAAAACCATCACTAAACCATGTCTCTAAGCTCTATGTCAATCCATCTTTTAAATACCTCTGGGGACATGTTCAGAAGTCTTGGTGGGAAACGTTGGTGTTGCTTTGACATAGGTTACTGGAGCAATGCCACCCTGCCTGGCAGCTCTGTGTGGGCACCCTGGGGTCCACTCATCTGGAGCTCGGTGTGTTGGATGGGAGCAGCCCTGTGACATCCCCCAGGCTGCCCTCTGACCCTTCCCATGCCCAAGGACCTTGTGTCCCGGGTTGAGGGACACAGGACTAACTTTGCTTCTAATGCTGGGGAAAATTGCACTTTTAGAAGGCTCTAGTGTCCGAATTTGTGAAAATATTTACTTTATAGCCAGCCAGGCTCTGTGGGATTCAAGGTTAGTGTTTTTGAGCCTTGCCAGGCGCAGGGACAAGGAGGAGCAAGCCCTGGGTATTTGACCCAGGCTGGCCAACAGGATTATTTCATACCGTGAACGGCACATTCAATAGAAATTAGCAAAGTTTGCTGTGTAGCTCTCTCTCCTTGGATGGTGGTGGGTCCAGACAACTCCTTGCCCTGGTGCTGGACCTCTCAGGTCTTCCTTCCTCCCAAAGCCATTGCACTCGCAGTGTCTGACGTTTGCTGTCCCTGCTGGGAGTGCACAGCTTCCTGCTGAGAGAATGGGCTGAGTATAATTCTTGCATGTCTTATATCGGTATCGGGATTATTACTGGTTCTTTAGTATTATTGTTAATTATTTAGTCTTAGCTTATTAAATCTATTTATATTTCAACCCTTGTGTTTCTTTGTGTTCCCCGATTCCCCTTTCCGCGTGGGGAAGGGTCATCGAGTGAGAGAATAATTGTCTAAACGACAATAGATTGTTATGGGTTTTCCCAAACCATAACACCTTGCAAGGAGGGAAGGAAGATAGTTGGCTCAATCCCTTCCTTGACCCGAATTTCAGCCTCTGGAGCAGTGCTGAGCTTCCTCTGCCAGGGCTGCACAGCGGCCCTTGCTCTGCCACTCGCACACAAACGCTTCCTTGGAGGCTGTTGCCTTGTTGGAAGCTGCCGTGGGGTTTGCTGCTCTCTCCTTCCCCCCGTGCCGAGCCCTGCAGAGCATCCCTCTCCATCGGGCCACCTCCTCCACACCGCCCGTTGTGTTTCACGCCTTTGGCCCCCGGCTCATGACCCGCTGGGAAGCACAAACCAAGATTACAAACCCGGGGAAATGCCACCGAGCCCCAGCCGGCCTCAGGCATTAAAACGTGGTGGGTTTTCATCCCCTGGTAATCTCCCCACGGCGCCTTTGCTTGTAACACCCCCTTCCGCCGCTGAACAGCAATCCCACACAAATCCTTTGGTATAAAGCTGCTTCCCGGAGGGGTTTTGATCAACCCTGGATGGAGCCTGGTGATGTCTGCTCTGGTTCTCAGCGCATCCCAGCACCAACTCCCCCCCCGCCCCTCATTTTTTTTCATCTGCCTGCGGGGAGAAGGTCTTGGAGAGGTGACAAATGTGGCTCTGTGCTCCCTGCCGGGCTCGCAAAGCGGCTCTTGGTCCCAAATTTAACCTCCTCCTCCTCCTTCCAAAGCGGGTAAACAGAAAAGCTATTTTTTCCTTCACCTCCAGCCCCGGCTCCCTGGACTCCAGGTGCCAGATGGCAGCGAGTGAAGGCTTTTCTGCCCGTCTCCCCTTGCCAGCGTGCCACAGCGCGTGGCTGCAGATGGAGGAGAAGCTCTTTCCCATCCATCCCTCGAGTGCTTTGTACCATCCGCAGCGGGAACCCGCGGGGCTCGGCCGGTCGCTCACGGAGCTGCCTGGAGAAGCAGCATCCTTTCTAAGTGTAAAAAAAAAAAAAAAAAAAAAAAAAAGAAATCAGAATGGAGGAGCGGGGGATCAAAGGGGATCGGTGTGTGCCAACGGGCTGCCTCCCCTGCCACGCAGCCAGGGCGCTTCTCCACAGCATTGCTGCTTTTGTTCAACCCCCTTCGCTTTTTTTTCGGTGCCTTTTGATGGGTGTTAAAAGCAGCCCGGCCTTGGAAAGACCTGCTGTATGGAGCTTTTATCGGTGGCTATAAGTTATCTGCTGTAGGAGCCCTGGTACGGATGTTTGCTGCCTGCAAATGCTCTCTATTTCATGTTCTTTGCAGCTTCACGGTGTTTTGTTTGACGGGGGGAAAGCTCAGCCCGGGCCAAAGGGCAACCAGGAGTCCTTGTGGAGGCAACGTCTGGCCCTGACACCGCTGCCCTGGGTAGGGAAGGGGGCACAACCTGACACCCCCGCCTCCAGGGACATCAGATCAGGAACCACAGTGAACACCCAGTGTGGGGAAAACTATTACTTCCAGAAGGAAATAACCCCATTTTCCCTAACTGGGTTAAAGCTGCTGCCTGCTTTAGTTTTCACTTACTTTAGTTTTGAACTTTGGTTTTCAAACTGGGAACTGGAGGAAAAACATCCTGCTGCGTGACGGAGGGGACAAGAGACCCCAGATGAGGGGACAAGAGACCCCAGACCAGGGGATGCTTAGGAAATGCAGCGTATATCGTGGTGACACCTGAGAACTGTCACTCCCAGAGCCCAGCTCATGCTCTACAAGCTGCAGAGAGGATGAGGGGCCCTTCTGTGCCGTTTTCCCAGCTTTTAACAAAAGCTGGGATGCCACAGGAGACAGGGATGGTGGCTGTGGTTGTACACAAAGTGCTGGTCAGGCAAGCCCAGCATCTTGCAGGGACCCATCACAGGAGGAAAACCAAACCCATGTCTGTGTCAAAAGCAAGAGCTGAATCTGCTCCGCTGATTTCCCAGGTGAGATCTCTGCCAACGTTTAAAAAGGATAAATGAGATGACCTGGATAATTACAGGCCTGTCAGCTCCACTTCGATCCCAGGCAACTGATGGAGTGGCTGATGTGGGGATTAATACAGAATTAAAGGAAAATAACATCAGTAAATGAAAGTAGAGGTGTTAATGCCTATCAACAGGTTAAAGGCAGTAGATTTTGCAGGAGCGGCTCTTTGTTGTGAAGATGGCTGGTTTGGAGAGAGTGGGTTCGTGTGAGGTATTTTACTTGGGGGACAAGCAGAGTAAGAAACCAGAGCAAGCCCAGCCCAGAAGGCCACAGGACTTTGTGTCACCCAGTTGGATGTCACTGTGTGGTGCAAGGTCCCTGTGCCCCCCTGGCTTGGGAGAGCCTTGATGGATGGGCAACACTGTGGGGACCTGGGGCTGACATTCCTGTCCCCATGGTTAAACCCATGTCCCACGGAGAGCCTGTTGTCTCCATCCCACCCCAGCTTCAAAAAGCAATGCACCACCCGGCATCCCAGTGGAGCCATGTCCTCCTGGTCATGCACAGACCCAGCACAGAGCTGCTATGGGGTCACCAGGGAAGGGAAAACACCAGAAGATGTGTCTCTGCCCCGCTCCTCCCAACATTGTGTTTCCCCCCCATGTTCTTCTGGCCTCCTCACAGCCTCCCAGCTGGGAAGGGGTGTCAGCATCCATGCAGGATCCGTCCCTGTGCTGGCTGCAGTGCTTGCCTCTTTTTCCAGTTGCCATAGGAACAGACGAAGGCCTCTAAAGCATCGCAGTGGGGTGCGCGTCTAGGTCATGCTGTGGAGCAGGCAACCATTTTATAGTGATAATAAATTCAGGGAATTGGGAATTTGGCCGAAGTAGCACGCGAGAAAAGGACTTGAAAAGGCAGAATGGAGATAAATGAACAAAAATAATTTTACGACAAATGACCCTGCGTTGTGCTAGACCTAACCGAAATCCTTTTCAGAGTTCAGGCAAAAGGGTCTGGGAACACAGATTGTAAGGAATGATTTGTCCCTGAAGCATGAAGACAGACAGGCAAAGGCAGCACCTGAAAGCGTTTAGGGACTATTGGATTTCGAAAACCTTCATTATCTTCTGTCCCTGTGATGTCTAGATGTGAATTACTGCTGGCCAAAGATTTACCATCCCTCCATTTGCATGACAGGAACCAGAGAGGCACCAAATCATCAGAGACGAAGGCTGGCCAAGCAGAACCAACCTTCTGAAGGTCATTGAGAATCTGCTGGAAATGTCTGTACAGGGAGATGGAGGTGGGTGGCTTGGTGAAGCTCTGCAGATCGGTGCTGATGTGGAGACCCTGAAGGTCTCCCAAAGCAGCACAGGGCTGTGGGGTCTGGAAGGTCCCCTGGGATCTTGGAGAGCTCTTGCCAGCTGGCAGTGGCAGAAGGTGGATTTCTAGAGCTCTCATCCATGTGTTCATGTTTGGCTGGTTCCCTCCTGCATCATGGCATGGAGATGCTCTCCTGGTCCAGCAGCTGAGGACACCAGCCCAAGATGCTGCTCAGGTGCTCCTCACCAACACGGCAAACTCCCTTCATTTACTGCAGCGTTTTTCCCACTCGTTTTCCCCTGTCTGGTGAAACAAAAGTAAACTCTTGGCTGACAGAGGCCGTCCCGGGGAAGCCTGTCTGTGGTAACACCAGCTGTAACACGTCGAGTTTCTGCAACGAGAGTTTGGTGGCAGGAAAACACGTGGGCAGTAGGTGTGGGAGACGGTGGCAGGTTGGTGGCTGGAGCTGGCACCCACTGAAGTGGTGTCCTCTCATGCCCTAATGGGTTTGGAAGGGCTGAGAAATGGGTGAAATCAGGCGTATTAGGCAATCTTTGTGTTTTCCCAGCCCTCAGAGTACTAACAGAGGAGTCAGGGCTGTGGGTCGATGCAGACTCCCTGTTGACCCCAGCCTGGCACTCCTGGCTTGGCATGGTGAACTCAGTGAAGCCCATGCAGATGTTCCCCTCCCCAAACCGCGCTTCATCTTTCCCCTAATTGTGCTGAGATTTGAAGCGCAGTCTCGCCGTGTCCTGTTGGCTTCGAGAAGCAGAATTTCTCATGCTGATTTAATCACCTCATTATGTCAAACAAGTTAGAGTTATTTTGAGGATGGCTAATAGGTGCCAATTTATACCCCTTGGCAACGCGTGGCCCGTGCTTAGCCTTAGCGCTTGGTTTTTGGCAAGACGAAGAAAGCCTTGAGCTGATGTGTTTTACGGAGGAGAAGGCTCACCCGGGACCTGGGACATCTGGTGCTGGTGCTTTGCAAACACTTTCCTTGCCACAGCTTGCTTTCAGCTTAGGCCTAGTTTGGTTTAAGGAGGCGGTGGTAGGAACCTGGCAATTCCTGAGCTGGGATGTCGCCGGAGCTCAAGGCAGGCAGGCACCAAAAATCATGGCAGCTCCATCCCTGGTGGTGCAAAGGTACCTCCCAGAGGCCAAATCCCTCTGGAGGCGTGCTCCAATGGAAGGAATTACACTGTCCTGGTCCTTCCATCATCCCATCCCCAGCAGAGAGGAGCTCCCACAGCACTGGCTATGGGGCAGCTTTCCCTGTGCTGGTTTGAGGCATCTCCTCTCTTTCTGGAGGCAGGAGGATGATAGGGAGAGGGGATGAAGGCCTGTAGTATTTGATGAAGAGTATGAAGCTCAGACGCTCAGGTCTCATTTTGGAGGCAAGGCGGGGGACTGATGGTGGGGACTGGGCAGGCACAGCTCAGTGTGGTCCCACCTGCGGCCAGTGGGCTTCAAATGGGGGCTTCAAACTGGCTGTGCCTTTGCTGTTGCCCCAGTGGTCACCACAGCACCCTGTGGGGACGTGGTGGCTCCTGTGGGGACGGGTGGCCCTCTCCTTCTTGCAGTCCCAAGGCAGGGAGGGTCTGCTGTGGTACAAGCTGGTGTGCTCCTCCTGTGTCAGCTGTGCATGGCAGATGCTCATCTCCTGGAGCCAACCTGGCCATTGGTGGCCGGGTGCTCCTCCCAGAGGAGATGGGGGCATTTTTAGCATTTCTGTCTCTGGTAAGAGCTTGGGGAGCCTCTGGGTGACATGCTCTTGGATTGCCTCTCCTTCAGACCTAATGCCTTTTTTGGTCTCAATCCCAAACCATCAGCTGCTGGAGGGTTCAAGGTGCAGGTGGGACCACAGGGCTGCACTGGCAGTCCCCTGACGAGGCCAGAGCTCCCATGGATGGAGAAATTGATGCCAAGTCATGAGGCTGGGCAATGTGTTGGTGGGGGGAGGGGAAGCGAACCCAGTTTCCAAAGCAGATGCTCAGGGGAGTCCCAGCCCTGGGGTGTCACAGCTGGTTGATGATGGTAGACACCCCTTTCAAGCCTCCCAGCTCTTCCAGCGGGTCCTGCTAGGTATTCCCAACCAAACAAAAACATAAGGCATTCCACGCCACTTCCACCCAAGCCCTTTCCTTGGGATCAGAGTGGGGCTGGGGAATGTTTGCTCTATTCCAGGTTTTGCTTTGTTCCACAAAGCTTCTCCAGCTGCACAGAAAGTCTGCCGCTATTTTGAGGTCCCTTTCCTTCCCCGCCATCCCCAGAGGCTCCTCACTGAGCAGTGGAATAGAAAACGACAGATTATTGCTACATCTTGCTGAGCCTCTCTCTTTCATATGAAAGAAAGGTGGCCTGGTTTGCTCGGGAGCCGGGGTGGGCTTTGGAAGCCTCTCAGAGTGAGAGATGCAGGAAGGGATTGTATTTTTTCCTGAGTATTTTCCCAGGATGCTGCCACAGCCCGTGGGAAGCTGCACTGCCGTGTCCCTGCATGTCCCCCGGGCTGCTAAAATCCAAAATCATCTCCTCAGACATCTCCCCATCCACTCCGAAGGGACCACGCCTCCTCGAGAGCAGTGTGAAGGACCACGGGAACTCAGCATGGAGGGAGGTGAAGCCCTCGCTGCTCCCCAGTGGTGGGAAACCCATAGATGGTGGCATCGCTGTGGGGTGGGCTGTCCTGGTGTGGGTGCTGCCGTGGGGCTCTGCGAACACAGAACTCCCTGCAGTACCCAAAGAGTGATGGCAGCAGCAAGGTGGTTCCCATCGAGGTGGGATGGGTTAGTAGATGGGACACTGCCGTGGGGCTGGCAGGCGTCTGCTGCCCCTTCTCGCCCCACCTGGCTGGTGGGATGCCTGTGTGGGAGGATCCTGTTAACACTTGCCTCCAAAACTTGCCTGTCCCACCCGTATAAAACGTGGGAGGGGATGGATTTGGTGGCTGCTGGGTGGTGGGACCTCACCTCCCCGCCCTGCCCCTCTGGGCCACCCGGAGTTTCCTGAAAATCATGGGACCTGCATCAAAACTGAGCATCAACCATCACACCGCTTCTTCTCTAATCCCCCCAGCTCTCCCCAAATCCCCAGCTTCTTTCCTTGACCTGTGCAGTCAGGAACAACTGGAGAAAGTGTCTTTCCAAACGCGAGGTGTTTGAAGGAGCCGGGGCTGGGAAGGATTTAATCACCCTGAGCAGCTCTTGGCACTTGTAATTTAGGTTTTTTAACCCCTGAGAACCCAGCACCAGCCTGACAGTCACAGCAGATCCCCTGGCACCATCCCACCATGGCCCACCACATCCCACTGCACCCCCCAGCACGTTGGGGCTGCCCCCCGCCCTTCCCCAGCCCTTCCCTGGTTGGAAGGAACTTTAAAGCTGAAGACTTTGGGGATGATTGATTTCAGCCACCCATTTTAATAACGATTTAAATTAGCAAAGCAGAAAGCTTGGTTTAAATGATCAGCTTTAATCTTGTTTCTCATTTATACATTCTATTTATTTTCTTAACTCGATTCTTCTTGGTTGGTGACCACTAATCTGCAGGTTTACTTCGTTTACAACTCCTTTTTTCACCAAACAGAAGGAAACACTTTATGTATGTGAGGTTCCTTAAGCAGTTATGTAGCTTAATGTACATTTATGGAAATTCTTCATGTTTGCATTTTATTATGTTATAATATAGGGAATGATGATTTCTATTTTATGAGATGATTATTAATTTAGGACTCACATCGTGTGCCATGGTTTATTCGGATGGAAATTGGTTTTCAATTTAAGATGCCCAAAAACCAGCATAAAAAATGGGGTTTATTAGTTAAATAAAACTATTTAAAATGTGCTAGCTGCAGATGAAAAAATAAGCTTATCTAAGCATGCATTTAAAACTGATTTCCTAAACAGATAAGTATTATCTGCAATGAGGAAGCTGAGCGCTTTGCTCTCGATTTTCAGATTCTTTATGGTTTTAAAAATAATATATTACTTAGGCTGTGTTCACGAGCAGGAAAAGAAAAAAAAAAAGGAGCTTTTCCATTTTTCCTCATCCCAAATTCCTCGGTTTTGCAATGAACTAAATTAGTGGAAAAAGTTGATGTGGGGAAGTATTTATTTTGCCTGCACTTTGGGAGGGTAGCGATGCCGGCAGGCGCTGGGTCCAGCCCCGCAGCCAGAGCCGTCGAACGCTTCAGTGGGTTTAGAGCTTCTTTATGGAGCTGACAGCAACCATGTGCTGCTTAACATTTTTATACAAGCTACTTAAATTACAGTAGGTTAGTTCTCAACAATATACTTCTCTGTCTTCAATAGAAAAGTGGACTTAAAGAGAAACTGGCCTGAAACTAGAAATGCTCCAAAAATAAAGGTGGAAACCCAACATGGCAGAGCAGGCATGGGGTGCTGCAACCCCTAATCTTTGCAGACACAGAAATTATTATTATTATTTGCCTTGCCGCAGCACCGAGTCCAGTCCATAACTTCTCTTTCTCCTTCCTAGGAAGGGGAATTTTTCCCTATTTGCAGGTAGGAGCTGACAGTAATTGGCCGCCGCTGCCTGGTTCTCGCTCTAACAATGCCACGCAAAATAAATGGCCCTGTGTGGTTACCCACAGCTTTCTGCCCGCTGAGTCCGGCGTGGGTTCTATCATCTCATGGAAAAGAATTCTGCAGGTTGCACATCAAGAGGGTTGGTGCCACCCTAATAAAAAGAATGAATTTATTATTAGCATATTATAAATATACATACAATAAATAATATATTATATATTATAAATAAATATATTGTAAATAAATATATAATTAAAATAAATATAAATCAAAATATATTATTTATTAATAACTAAATATTGTGCTAATAAAACCCTCCCCTCTGTGGGTAAGCTCTCATCTTTTTGGAGAGGCTGGAGCAGTTTTTGGGGCACATCCTGTGGCTTTGCTCCTAAAGGGCAGCGATGCTGGAATTGGGCTCCTGGTGCCATGGCCACATTGGGCACCCTGGATGCAGAGGAATTATCTGGTATTTCCAGGGACGGCGGCTCCTGAGAGCTCAGGGATGCCAGAGGAGCAGCCCCCACCTCCAGCTCAGCGTGGGGACGTTTTGGGAGCTCCTCGTGGGTCTGGCTGCAGATGCACCATCTGCCTTCATCCCTGGGCATCGCTCACACTGCAAAAATTTAATAATAAAAACAGGAAAAAGAAAGAAAACATGAAAACAAGGCACTTCTGTGCTTTCAATTCTCCAGCAATTGGCAACAGTTTAATGTGTATATATCACTAGCGCTGTTTTATGAGCTCCAGTCCCACTGGCATAATTTTTTTAAAATCCCTTTTCCAGTGTAATTGCTGTTTGTTTTGTCATTTCTCAGTGGACAATTACAGTTCAAAACCAAGAGTGCCTTTGAAGATCGCGAGCGGCGTACGCGGGCTTCATTAATACACTATTAATACACTATCGAAACGCACTTGAACTCTACCTGCCCGAGGCCTGAGACATAAAAATCTGGCTTTGCAAAGCAATCATTATTTGATCTATTTAAAATACTCCCAGTATTAGCCTGGTCTCCTGGATACATTTCAACGTCAGCAGTTTGGGAGGCTGAAATATCTCCCTTACGTTTGTTCTATTATTTGGTCATTCAAAAAAAAAACCACCCTGATGCTGCGAAGAATGATCCAATTTATTATTTTTTTTCTGGAGGAGGGAAAGGGAGAGGTAAACCTGACCATGGTGGGGACACCTTGCCTGGCTTGTCCCAGGATGGGGTGCTTTTCCTGCATCTCATAGTGGGAATGAAGTCATAGGAAGCATAGAAAGAGATTTTGATTCAAACCAGCAGCTCTGCAGCCAAAAGCAGCCACTGATCCCCACTGATCACCCCACTGACCCTGTCACACACACGAGGCCTTTGTGAGGGTCACAGGAGGCTTTCCAGGCTCTGAAGGTGGAGAGATGTCAGAAGGAAGAAGGGCTGTTAAACAAAAAAAAAAGAGAAAAAAGGCAGGTTTCCTGGCTAGCTCAGTTTTACCATTTCTAATGTGAGGGGGCACTTGCCCCGGTAAAGCAGGGGTTCCCGCTGATCCCATCCCATCTTGCTGATCCCATCCTGCTGCATCCCTTCCCACTGATCCCACCCCACTGCATCCCATCCCACTGCATCCCATCCCTCTGATCCCATCCCACTGCATCCCATCCCTCTGATCCCATCCCACTGCATCCCATCCCACTGCATCCCATCCCTCTGATCCCATCCCACTGCATCCCATCCCACTGCGTCCCTTCCCACTGATCCCACCCCACTGCATCCCATCTTGCTGATCCCATCCTGCTGCATCCCTTCCCACTGCATCCCATCTCACTGATGTTATCCCTCTGATCCCATCCCACCCTGCTGATCCCATCCCACTGCATCCCACCCTGTTGATCCTATCTCACTGCACCCCATCTTGCCCATCCCATCCTCTGCATCCCTTCCCACTGATCCCATCCCACTGCATCCCATCCTGCTGTCGCATCCCACTGCATCCCATCCTGCTGCACCCTGTCCCGTCCCACCCCCCAGGCTGCCAGGGACTGAGCCCAGAGCCGGGTGCCCTGGGGCTGGGGGAAGCGGAGATGCCGGGAGGAGCTGAGTGGGCGGAGGGACAGTTCTCTTATTTTCCACTTCTGCAGGTTGAGATGTTTAAAAATGTGTAAGATGCCCCAGGCAATTTAAACTCCGCATTAAGGGCTTTAGCCCTGAGTTTTCTGCTTGTCGTTGCTGTATTCTTTAATAACAAAGAAATGCGCTTTTGGGGAGTAAAAGCCTGGCAGTGATTGCACGGGTTTGCAGGCAGAGGAGCTGCTGGTGCTGGCTAAAAGGGACGATGCTTCCAGGTACGTGGTTGCCCCTCAACCTTTCTCTCCTGCATGGAAGCAGCGTGAGTGCCTGCTCTTGGGCAGGTTGGGAGTGCAAGGGTTGGCTCAGCCTGTTTGCAAAATTTCGGTGTTTTTTCCTTTGGTTTTGGAACACCTGTTTTCTCCCAACTGCAGCTCTTCCCTCCAACCCATGCCATGATCGTGTCAGATGAGCCGAGATCAACTGCAGCTCCGTGCAAAGCTGGAAGAAGCGCCTATTAGTTCTGTAATTCTTTTTTTAAGAGAGGAAAATGGGCACATCTTGGGAACCTTTTGTTCAAACAGCTCCAAATGGGGCCCCCAACATGACCCACTACTCCCTTGAGGTATAGAAAATGTTCAGGACGAGCTGATGTTCCTCCGATAATGAGATTTAAAGTCAAAACCACCACTTGAACTTCTGCTGCTGCCACGCTGAGCTCCAGCCTCCACTGGGCGCTTGGAGGGCAAAAATTGCTTGTATTAAAGATGCAAACATGGCTCCGAACTTGTGTCCCGGGGCAAAGGGCTTTTTCCCAAAGGGAAGGAAGGACTTTTCTTCCTCCTTTGCAAATAGGGCAGACTGCCCCAGAGCAGGAAGGAGTTTGCCCAAGGTTGTTGGAGCAGGCAGTGATGGAGGGACCAAAGAGGCGAGGTGGGAACAGAGTGAAGGATGGGTTGCATCCCCAGGAGATGCTGGGTTGGGACTGGGACGTGTGGCTGTGCCAGCCCCCAGGAGAGCTTGGGTAGAACAGGGCAGCAGTGCCAGGGTTTAATGCACATGTAGGTACAAGCTTTTGGCCACTTTTCTGTTATTTCCAATACACTCTTGGTGCAAGGTGCAACCCTGGAGCCCCATCAAACCCCCTCTTCCCCGCCCAGCATTGCTGGGCAGGGCGAGGAGATTGCGGTGGGCAACTGAAAAGGCTGGGTGGAAAAGAAAAGAAAAAGAAAAAGAAAAAGAAAAAGAAAAAGAAAAAGAAAAAGAGAAGAGAAGAGAAGAGAAGAGAAGAGAAGAGAAGAGAAGAGAAGAGAAGAGAAAAAAAAGAGAGCTGCTTGAAACAGCTGCCATTAAGCCATTCTTTTAAAGCTAAAAAAGCTTCCTCCAGTCAACCTGACGAGGCTTAAGAGACTGTGTCTAGCAGGGAGGCGAGCAGCCCTGGAATTACAGCGCAGTAATTGCTCGGTACTTACAGTCCAGGTCTAGAAGATCTCTAAGTAATAACTCATTGGGAAGATATTGAGCTCTCATCACAAAGAGGAAATATGGTCTCTAAACAGGCAGCTAATGGCATGCAATTTATCTGATGGCAAATCACCCACGTTCATTACTCTCTGCAGCACAGCCAGAAAGAGAAATACAAAATTAGCTGAAGGAGAGAGGGAAGGAGGGAAGGACACGTTTCCTTCCACTGTTTCTCCAAGGGTGGCTCCTGAAATCCATGCAGCAGCTATTTGTCACCACCAGAGCAACCCAGCCAGGAAAAACCACTTTATGTGCATCTTCCTCCCTGGAGAAAACAGAAATGTTTTCCGTTCTTATTTTCACACTATTCAGAGTTCCTGCTGAGAAAATCCTTAAGGATTCCATCAAGGAAAACCTAGGACTGGTGGAAGTTTTATTGTTCTTACTCATCTTTGCCAGAGCCGTGGCTCCAGGGGTGAACAAAGACCAGATACTCTTTTATTCCTTTCCAGCTCCTGAGCATCGCTGTACCGAGGTTTTGAACGCCTTACAGCTTCCTCCGCTTTATAGCTTCCTTCCTCCCTGCTTCTTTTGCTCTCTTCCAGGTATTTCTGGTAGAGGAAATGGCCTTCTGGCTGTCCCAGGCTTTTTCTAAGGGATAGCTGATGTTTTCCAAATAAAGAGTGAGGTGGGTGCCCAGCGGGGACACTGGTGCTGGAGATCCTGGGTGACCCCAGGACAGGAACACCCCAGCTGGACACCCCAAGAAAACAACCACAGTCTTTCTATCCATCACCCTTGATATAAAAATAAATCTCATTCCCCACCTTTGTTTCACAGGAAGGAGCAGATGAGGAGGAGGGGGAATCTGCAGGACTTTTAAAAGCCATCAGACCTGGGGACACAGGGACTGACAGACCGTGGGCACATCTACTGCCTCAGGGTGGTGCTTTGAGTTAAAATGTAGTTAAACTCTGGCTGATTCTGAAAAAATCTTCTCTTGTGCCACCAGCTGCTGTTGAAACACCTGAAGGACTGTCCCCTGCTCAACACCTATAAATGATCCGTCCCCGGCACAGCAGCCCCCCAGGATCGCTGAGCGATTCCAGGTTGCACATGCTGAAAGAAAAAAAAAACCCTGCTAATTATAGTCTGTGTTTATTTGCAAAGTAGAGAAAGTTCCTTCATAGAAAGAGGCTCCTTCATCAGTTAATTATCCTTCATCTTGGAGTTACAGAGGAAGATTGGGAAAAAGCAGTAGCGCTTCTTAATGCTGAAGTCGCTGTTTCTAGGAAATCAGAGAGACACAGTGGGCTGGGGTACGTTTGATCGAGGCTGCTGTTGATTTTGCCTCCTGTTTTCTGATGGCCAAAGGGAAGTTATAAAACCTTGAAATAACCTTGATTTTCTTGGGGGGATGCTTTGCTTCAAAGAGTACCGGTTCCTTTGAGCACGACTACAAGAATGATCTAGAAACGATGTGAAATCTTATTTCCTGTTAGTCATGGACAAACCACATCCAAGTCGTCGTTTCATGCTTGCCACAGGTTGGAAATTTGTCATTATAATGTGACCGGAGATCCTGCCAGTGTCCTGAGCTGTCACCAGCCAGTGCCAGGACCAAATTCCCCACGGGACCCCCCCCCAGCTGCAGCTCAGCCCCGGGCCCCTCTGTAACCCTGTAATTCATCTAATTGTGCGCCTGGAAAAAAACTCAACAGCTCAAGGCAGGGAGGGGAGACACTTCCTTCTTCCTTTGCTTGGCCACCATCTATTTTTGGAAGGTGCTCTGCTCCTCTGGCAGCGAGGGGGCTCAGCAACATTGCTGGTATTTTCTACTTTTCATCACCTTTTCTCAGATTCCCAAACAACTGCCACCTCCTTTCCCTGGGATGGATGCATTTTGGTGATGGACAGAGGACCTTGGAGTCCAGAGATGGGAATTAATAACTTAGGTGAAATTTGGGGGTGGTTTCAAGAGTCTTATTCTTGGAGACCTTCCTAACAGGGCTGGTTGCTGGCAGATGTCCTGCCTGACTCAGGTCTCCACCAACTGTGGCCGCGAAGATCCACATGGCACCAGCCAAGATGCCCCAAAGGCTTCAGGAACCCACCGCAGAGACCTCCAAGCTTCATCCCCATCCCAGAATTTCCTGCAACAATCTTGAATCCTCTAGGGCTGCCCATGGCTGGATCTCAAGAGATGTCAGCAATGGGTGATGCTCCAGCCTCATGCCTGGGCAGCAGGACAGCCCAGACCCTTGGGACCCCCCAGGGAAGGCAGAGGGACGCTGGCAGCCGTGGTGGCTGTCCCCAACTGCCTGGGTGTCAAGATGGACTGGATTCACAGTGGGAGCAATAATTTGCAGAGTGTACGCCAAGCCAGGAACATCAAGGATAAATCACTCATAACTGGGAAGACGATAATAACAGAAGCCTCCAGGGAAATCTGTACTGCTGAATAGCGGATTTTGTACTTTTTTTTTTCTTTTTCACTTGAAGTCACTTAACGAACCCTCATCTCATCTTCAGAAAGACTCACCTTGGGGGGTATTGGGAAATATTGATAAATAGTACTTGGCACTTCTGAGGCTCTCAGCAAGTGGCACAAACATTGTCACAGCGGTTGGGCTGGATGTCTCTGTGCTTTATCTGCCTTCACCCACCCACCCACCCTGCCCCATGGCTCTTTCTACCCACAAGGTGCAGACAAGGTCTGGCAAGAGGTCAGCATCCCCCAGCCCAGCCCTCTGCTCAGCATCCCCCTGCACCCCTGATCCCCAGGGAAGGGGCCGTGAGCTCAGCAGGAAGACACATTTAATCCAAAACTTTCCCAAGAAGCAATATATTAGCTGTAAAGCAGCTTCCACACTTTATTTGCTGGTAATTTACAGCCCACACTGCGAGACAGCGTAATATTTGCAAGCAATTAAACAGAGGATGACTCAACAACAGCCACCTCGGGTCAGATTTTCAAGTGTTCATCGTTCATAATTAAGAAGGGATTTGGGAAAGCAGCGGCTGCCTCCCCGATTCCCGGGCACCTCTCTGCCCCCGCAGCGCCGGCGGCCGGACCTCGGGGCTCCTGCCAGCGCAGGTGGATTTGCCGCTGGAGGAAGAGGAGGTGTTTATAGTAAAGAGAGGAGGAAGATTCTCAAGGAGGAAGATTCTCAAGGAGCTGTAAGCAAAGACTCCCGCTAATTAGCCAAATGGAGGTGCTCTGCTCGGTCTGGGGCAGTTTAAGCCAAGCCTCGCGCTGTGGGTGCTGGGTCTGGCACACGGGTGAGGAATGCGAAGGGAGGTTTCCAGAAGATCCTTCAGGCAGTTGCCCGCTTCCAGCAGCCTGTTGCCCCCGAGCATCCTGCTCGCTCTCTCCTATCCCAGGCCACCGGGCCAGGCTCGGCTGCCGGCGGTAGAGAAGCGATTTTAAACCCCACTAAACACTGAGCCCAGGCCACGTGTGTGAACCTCTGGATTTTAGAAGCCCCATTGTGGATGAAATCGGGATGCTCTGGCAGGAGCAGGAGCAGGGAGCCGGCTCCAAACGAGCAGTGCCCGGTGCTTACGAGCCAGACCGTGCTCCTGCCCTCCTGCCAGCCGGGGTCCTGCTGTCAGAGCCAATTACCGTCTGAGCTTCCCAAGAGATACCAAGAAGAAGTGTTTGACTTGGATTTACATCTCCCTGCAGAGATTCTCGCTGTACTTTGGACGTGTGACATGCCGCGACCCACACTGCTGATAACTGAGGTTAGCCTCGGGGTAGGAGTCGGGAAACTGAGGCACGGCACGTAAGCGGTCACTCAGGGTCACCCACGGAGCCGTGGCAGTGCCAGCAGCACCCCTGGCTGTCACCCGGGCTGGGGCCAGCCCGAGCCTCCCGACACAACGCGGTTTGCCTGTTGGATGATAACCTGCTGGCTGGGTGGAGTGACCCCAGGCTGCTCTCCTCTTCCACCCGAGGGCATATGGCACCTTCCTCCCCTGCCCATCACGTCCCCCACGACTCCTTGATCCTCCAAGCAGCCCCATTTGCCCCTCTGCTGCTTATTGTCTGAGTTAACCTTGTTCTGGAAAATGAGTCTATTTACCATCTGCTTTTCCTCCTCACTGCCAGTAGCAGCCAGGCAGCAGCCCTGAGTAGCGCTGGGGGGCTGGAAGGGGAAAAAATGGGATGAGACCAACACGGAGGCACCCGCTCTCTCCACGGTGTCCCCTGGTTGCCCTGCCCTGGGGGGGGCAGCTGGGTTACAGCCCTGCGGGCAGGGAAGGGTTAATGGTCCCTCCCTGGCTCAGGTGCTATAAAAGGGAGGGAAAGGGAGAAGGAGGGTTTCCATCTCCTTTCTTTTTTGGGGGAGGGAGGAGGTCAAAGGCAGGTGCTGCTGCTGCTGCCTGACACAGGGCTAAGGGCAGCCCCAGCTGGGCAGGTTCTGCCTGCCCCACGGCTTCCCCTCCTCTCCTGCCCCACGGCTTCCCCCAGCCCCATGTGGAGGAGCTGTGATGCTGCTGGAGCCAAACTGGTGCCTTCTACCTGGAGTCACTGCTGTCCCGAGGTAGGTGGCCGTGTCCAGTCTCTAGAAATGTGGAACGAGTGGAGCATCGGGGGGTTATGTCCACACCTTGGCTCTGGTGGGAGGCACCTTCTCTCCTCTTGGCTGCTGAAATGGTCCTTTAGCGTGTGCTGGGCCCAAGCCAGGCTGCTGGTGGCTAAAATGGGAACTGGTTTGGAAGCTGGGATGGGATGGTGTGAGCAACCACCTCTCCTCTGCCGCGGCGTGGGCAGGGGGACCTGAAGGGCAGGGGGACCTGAAGGGCAGGGGGACCTGAAGGGCAGGGGGTGTTTGCTGGCTGATGACGGTGGGAGCTGGCTGTAGCTGTTGGGGAAAGGAAGGCAATAACTGGAGAAATGTGCCCAGCATCCCTGAGCCCCTGTGGGAGGGGTACCCCAAGGGAAATGCACCCCTGGATCCGGCGGAGCAGCTGTTGATGCCGGGTGAGGTGATGCTGTCCCGTCCTGTCCCACACGCGGGAGAAAGCAAACACACAGGAAAACTGCCTGGTTCTACCTCTCGGCCCCTGCCAGAAATAAAGCAGCATTTCACAGCCAGGGATATACAAAACGCTGGAACAAACCACGGGGGCTGCAGAAGCGGGTACAGCTCCCTGGCCACAGCGGGTGGGCAGGGACGTCGTGGCTGGCAGGGCTCGCCCGAGTTGTCACCCCTCGAGGTGACCTTGTGCCACTCACCTCCTTGGGGACCCCTGCTTTTCAGCTAGCCGGTGGGCCGTGGCACCTTGCCCAGCAATTTCCAGTGATTAAAGGAAACCATGCGGCCGGTCTGTGTAATAGCTGCTGAATGATCACTTTTGCCATAAACCATTCTTCATTATCCGCGTTTCGCTGGATAACCTGGACCCTCTTGAAAAAGTGCTGTTTCTTCTGCAGTCAGCTGTATTTTAATAAGTTACATTACGGGTAAAACATCCCCAGAGAAAATCCAAGCATCGTTCTATTCATCAGCCATGCAAAGTTCAGAATAAAAATATTCCAAGGTGAGGTAATGTACTGTGACATTGTGCAAGTTAATTTATAAAAGAATTAACTGTGTTTAGAACAGTAAGAGAGAGGAAGAAACTGTTTTCTCTAGCCAGCCAGCTTTGCAGAGGCCCTAAAATGAAACGTACTGGCAGAAAAAAAATGTTTCTTCCTTAAAAGGTGGTGGGCTTTTCTTGACAAGTTCGGATGCTAAAAGTGCAATGAGTAAAAGCAGAGCTGAAGTGGAATCGCAGCTCCCTGGGCAGGTTAACCCCGGGAACTTCTGGTGTTGGGTAATTCCCATCAGCTGGAGCACTGCTGCACTGCCAGGTCCCTTAGGACTGCTAATTAAGTAGTGTTAACGAGAGCTCTGGAACAAGAGAGACTATCAAAGGCTTGCCTGTGCTGAGTCCCAGGGGCAGGAGGGTTTGCCAGCATCAGGGTGTCTTGGACCTCCGGGCTTCTTCCAGCCAAAGCTGGCAGCTACATGGCCAGCATGAGCATCCCTCGTGTTTTGAGGTCCCTGAGCAGACACAAGCCCTGCCGCGTGTCCTCAGCCAGTGAAGGGTGCTGCAAGCTGTGGGTGTTGGCTGCAAAAGGTCTGGAAAGCAATTATCCTGGGAGATTTCCATGCTGTTTTCCGTGGCTGCCCTTCCCTGGGTGCCTTCAGGACACGGGATCTCTTCTGGGCACCTCCTCCAGCTCCTCCGGGGTGCAGGTCCTGCTCCCACTCCACGCAGTCGGAGATGGGGATGCATCCCAAGGCGAATCCATGGTGCCTGGGTGGGGACAGGCATCACACCAGGCTTTGTGGTGTCTGCCTTTGCTGGTGATGTGTGTCCCCCCACCCCGTGCTTCGGGTCCTGCCCCAGGCCGCGGTGACACCCAGATCCTGCTCACCCGAGCAGTGACTGATGGAGCCGGGAGAGACCCTCCAGGGTCTTATTCCAATAGATTTTTGCAAAGAATTTCTCCCCCCTGAGCTGGCAGATTTCGCCTCCGCTTCGCAGAAGCAGCGAGGAGTATCTATTTAGGAGCTGTTTTTCAAAATAATGATTTATAATAGATCAAGAATAATGAAACTGCTGGAGGAAGAGAGGACCGGGCTGGGCGCTCGGATGGCCCTAATGAAGTCCTATCGAAGTTCCCGTTTGTTGTCAGCTATTAATTCTCTCTCCGATTCAGTCCCCAAATTACTTTCCCTGGAACTGAATCTAAATATGAAAATCAATTAAGAAGGGAACGAGTGGCTACATCTGGGAGAGGGGAGAGGAGGCAAATATAATGACAAATCACCCGGTTCCTTTCGAGCATGCAAATTAACATTTAGAGTGTATTTTGAGGAAGGGGAGCTTGGAAATGCTGCTTCACAGAAACCACTAGATCAATTTTCCAAGCCTGAGCGCTTAGAGATTCTTCAAAGTTACTGAGGGCTCCGTCTTGGGATAAAAATATAAAAAAGACAAGAAATCAATGCTGATAATTAATTTAACAGAATCTATATGTTCTTTCTCCTTCCAGTCAATGCAAAGAGAAAATCATACAGTAGCTGAATTTTACATTTCCACTGAGATTGTGCTGGGACAAAATGAATAAACGATCATAAATTACTTCAAAAGCTCTGCTATGTTGCTGGAGTGAGGCTTTTTAATTAACTGGAGGAATTTGTCATCACTTTCCACTACTGCCCTTGCAAGGGAAAGCGATTGCTCAGGCAGCCCAGCCCTTCTGAGAGGATGCAGCTACAGACCAGAACCTGGAAAAGCTTTAAGCTGGAAAATGTCAGTGCCTGTTTCCCGGCTCCTTCTTTAGGGAGGTATTTTTAAAGTGCTGGGTTCACTCGGTGCCTGGTTTGACTTGGTGATTTGTAAAGCCCAGTGCCCATCCCGGGAGCTCGTGTGTCATCCAGGATCCCGCCTGTGTCCTGAAGATAGGAGTTGGGTGGGGGTTTGGAGGGTTACTCTGCTGGGGAAAGACTTTTTAGTAGTGCCTGTAGTGATAGGACAATGGGTAATGGTTTTAAAGTAAAGGAGGGAAGATTCAGGCTGGATATAAGGAAGGAATTGTTTCCAATGAGGGTGGTGAGACACTGGCCCAGGTTGCCCAGAGAGGTGGTGGAAGCCCCATCCCCGGAAACATCCCAGGTCAGGTTGGATGGGGCTCTAAGCAGCCTGGTCTGGTTGGAGATGTCCCTGCTCATAGGGGTAATGGCTTCAAACTGGAAGAGGGGAGATTTAGAGTAGAAATTAGGCAGAAATTCTTTCCTGTGAGAGTGGTAAGATCCTGCCCAGGTTGCCCAGAGGAGCTGTGGCTGCCCCATCCCTGGAGGGGTTCAAGGCCAGGTTGGAGGGGGCTTTGAGCAACCTGGTCTGGTGGGAGGTGTCCCTGCCCAGGGCAGGGGGTTGGAACTGGATGATTTTTAAGGTCCCTCCCAACCCAAGCCATTCTGTGATTTTGTAAGTAGTTTGGGGTTCTGCAGGGTTAGTACCTGGTGCTGGGCTGGGACGAGCAGGTAGAGCAGCGGCACAAGCTCCGCTCTGTCCAGTGGCAGGCAGAGAGGAACTGGCTTTTAATTATTCAAAACTCATCTTCCCTCCCATTAGAAACAAATGGGGAGTGGATGGATTTTGGTAATGAATCCCCAGCAGGGTATTTAGGTCTAAAGCAAAACCTGTCCAGTTAAATGTATCCTGTGGAAATGGATTTGATTGCTCTAATCTTCCAGCTTCAATTTGGTGGCAGTGTTAGCATACCGGCAGACAGAAGGGCTGTGCAAAGAATATGAAAGACAGAAAATAAGAAAGAAAAATGGTCTCGGGCAGGTTTTGCCTTTGGTCTCAGCTTCAACGGCTGGGGGATGAGAGGAGCCTGAGACCCGTGGCTGCAGCATCCCTCTGGGTTTGCCTGGCTGCCTTCCTGCTGCTGAGCTTCCTGTGTTCTGAGAATGGAAAAGAAGAACTGGATCGATTTTTTTTTTTTTTTTTTAATTATTTATTTTCCAGACCCATTTAGTGTGTAGTTTTCTGTGGCCTAAACCAGGCTGGGGTGAGAGGAGGGACGTGTCTGTGCAGTAGAGACATGGAAGGAAGCCCAGGGTGCTCGTGGAAAGGGACTGGTGAGAGGAGTTTGCTCTTACTGTGGGCATTTGACCTCATGCTCCATCTGCAAATTGTTCATGAACCTATTGATTTCCACAAAAATACCCTGTCTTGATTAATGCATGGGGGAGTCAGACCAGATCAGGAGATCCAGACCCAGGTGCTTTGCACCGAGCTGGGGGTAAAAACAAAAAAAAGGCCATGCCAGGCAGCCAAATCTGCTCAGTATTGAAAAGGAGGAATAAAAAAAAAAAAAAATCACCTGGTGCTTGTAAGGGTTGTGAGAGTAAGGGATGGTTTCTGGAACAGGAAGAGCAGCCAAGGAAAGGCTGCATTTATCATCCTTGTCATGTCTTTTATTAGCGAAGTTATATCATGGGCACTTTTCTCTTTCTGCTTTCCTGTTGTTTTTCCTTAGGAGCAGTGGGGCTGTTCCTGCCGGTCGGCTAATGAGGGTGCAGGGTGCACACCCTGTTAATTAGAGCTGGAGGATGGGCACTCAGATGATACTCACCTAACCAACCTCTTTTAAACCCTCAGTGCTCTCTCATCCCAGAACAAACCACCATCCCCAGTTCAGCAGGAACCCAAGCCTTCCTGGGATGGGTTCGGGTACCCTCTGACCCCAGTTCTCTTGCTGCAAACCCTGACGAGCTCCAGGGTTTGGCAGCAGCAGCCCAGTGTCCTGGGGAGCAGAACTGAGCCTTGCGTGGGCTTTGATTGTTGGTTTTTGTTTGTTTTTTTTTTCCCCTGCCCTCATTAACAAATAAATCTCTTGGCGGATGAGGTCTATGTGATGGATATTGGCCATGATCCGAGTAGGGCAGGCGATCATGTTCAATTATTTTATTAGCCAGACGAGGCTCATCACGCTGACGCCACGCACCGGCTCCAGGCGGGATGCAGCAGGTTGGTGCTCGCCGTGGGGTGGGATGCTGTGGCTCCGGCGGAGCTGCCGGTCCTGTCCCCCCTCCCCAGGGCTTCTGAACTGCCTCTGCCCTCTCTCCTGGCCTGGGCCACATTAAAATGAAGGAATTTCTATTTTCTCTGTGTTTAAAAAAAAAAAAAAAAAAAAAATAAAAAATACGTAAATGATGTATCAAAGCAGAGGATGATAAAGGGGTAAACTTTCTTTTTTGGACAGTTCAGTGTGCCTGTATTTGGAGTTTTAGTCGAGTTCCTGCCCTCAGTTTTCTTAGCATCAAACCTCAGCACGTTTGTCACGGGGAAGGAGAACGTCGACTGACGTTTTTAGGCCAGGGCCAAATCCATCACTTGTCAGGCAGCTCCGCAGCCGCTGCTGTGCTTCTCCTGGGGAAGATGGAGGGGACGTTCCCAGCCCAGGTCCACCTGTCCCTGTGGGGAACAAGCCGGTCCCATGCTGTCTGCTGTGTTCCCCGTCCTGTCTACTATTCTCCTTTTGTCCTGGTTGTGTTTAAGAGCACCTTACCCAGATAAATCCCCCAGCCAGAGCCCACAGAAGCAGCCACAGCAGCCTTGGGGGTGGGGGATCATTCAGCATTAATTTCTCCAGCCTGTTGGGGTGATTTGGTGCCTCCTTTGGGGGATGTTGCTGGGTTTTGCGGGGCCAAGGCACGTGCCAAGGAGCCTGGAGGCTTTGCACCCTCTGTACAGCCCCCCAGCAATGGAAACGCGTGTCTGAAGGTAAAGTGAGCTCATGTTTTGCTTTCTTTGCCCCAAAAAACCAAGGCAAAGATGAAACCCATGCAGGGCTGTGTCGCTTGGGCTGGCCAGACCCGCTGGGCCATGGCACAGCAGAAGACAGGACCCCCCTCCAGCCCTGGTTTGTCCTTTTTTTTTCTTGCACCATCCATCCTAGAGGGCTCCTACAGCAGAGTTTTGATCTGCTGCCACCCAAGATACGGCTGAGCCTCCTCGGAGGCCTTGCTACCCCTGTCTTGCAGCTGAGGAACGAAAAAACCATCTACTGGCTGCGTGGATCTGAGCAGGGAAGGGAGCACACGCAGCCCTTAATATCGCCCGGAGGCGAGCGGCACGGAGGAGGGGAAGGCAGAGACGAAACACCCCGTTAACAGAGTAAGTATTACATGCCAGGCAGCCCGGCACCCTGAAAGCCAGAGAATTTAATCAAAAAGACGTTGTCAGGCTGAATAGCGTCAGCGGGAGAGGCACCTCGGTGGCGGCAGCGGAGCCATCCTGGCTGCTGTTGCCTGAACTCGTATTTTGGCGGGTGGGTTCCCACGGATTTTTGGGGTGGGTGCAGGCGTGTTGTGTCCCGGGGTGCTGGGGAGAAGCAAGCCCTGCAGCCCGGCTGGCTCGGCTTCTTTCTGGAGTCGTAGGAGGTGGCAGCTGTGGGATTTGTCCCCAAGCGTGTGACATGTCCACCCTCTGCGGTGGAAGAGTGGAGGTGGAGGGTGTTGTTTGCAGGCAAGAAAGCAGCTATTTGGAAAATAAGAAATGTGGAAAGGCTTGGTAAGAGGTCAGCCATGGGGTGAATCCTCTTCTCCCCCTCCCCGAGAATCCATGGGGTGATGTTCCTGCTGCAGCCAGGTCTCCCCAGCCTAGACCAGGGGTGACCCCAGCCCGGGGCTGCCTGTGCTCCCTTCCCAGGGTGGTACCCCCAGCAATCACGGTGCTTCTTGGTGCCAGCAAAGATGCTCTGAGGCGGTTCTGCCTCTCCCCTTTGCTCTGCCACCCTCGCCCCCTGCCAGCCCTCTCCCCATGTGGGCTGGGGTTTCAATTCCTCGTCCCTCCCCTCGTCTCCAATCTCCATAAGAGGAAAATTGGTTGATAGCTTTGCCCTCAGCTTTAGTAACACAGTGCTAATAGCACAAGTGGTTTTATTTGCCATCAGGACACGAGGTCGGGGTGGGGAGCACTGACCCGTGCGGATCATTATCTGTGCATCAAGATGCCGCGTGTGTGACCTTTCTGGTGAACGAGGCTCGACATCTCCCTCCTTTTCTGCCTCATTTGAGTGCTGCTCTTGACTCGGCCACTGCCTGATGTCCCCTTATGGCCGGGAAAACCGGCCCAGCCGTTTTTCTGGCTGTTTGTCCTGCCTTCTGCTTGGGGTTAACTCTGCAAATGCAGCCGCAGGCTGCGATGTTGTTACCCCCTCTAAGCACGTCTGTACATGAGGGGGTGTCCTGTATCTTAGCCAGAAATCCTTATTTTTCCCACTATAAATAGTATATATGTGTGTGTATATCTATATGCATGCATGTGTGTGTATATATATATAAATAGGCAGATTTGCAAGTTGCTATCCACCCATGCTCTGTAGAAAAGAGAAGTGTGATATTTTTTTTGCAGAGGGGGAAACTGAGGCAGAGGCTGGCAGGCTTGTGCCTGGAGTCACCGGGTGAAGACATGAAGGTTCCTCACGTGTATTCAGTTACCCCAGCGAAGGGACGGTCCCCGCGGTGCCCTTCGTGCCAGCCCTGCCTGCTTCACCTGCATCACCCCTCCGTCAGGGTGATCTCTTTGCAGATGCTGTCGGGTCACAAACCCACATGCTTTGGTACCACCGACAGAGGATTTTTGGTCGTTAAGCCAATCTAATTTTTATTTCCACGTCCGTTTGCAGGCGATGGTTCTTTGGCAGTTTATTCTCTGCTTGGGCTCATCTCCCTCGTCAGGAGCAGCCCGAGTTCCACTGACAGAGCAAACCGCACGCAGGCGGGGAAAAAGCACCTCTTTGTTTGCCAGGTATGCTTTTTTGTCCAATATTATATGAAAAAATGACACCTGAATTGGACTCTCATGGGGATTAAAGGTACCAGTGTGAATTGGGATTAGGGGTTTGCTTTGCGGTGGGTTATTTCTTTTTTTTGGCTTCTTCCTTTATTTCTGTGAGGAATGAAAGCAACAGCATCACGGCTGCAAAGACAGAGCTTTCTTGGAGAAGATCCAGGCTGGTTTGACACTCTGTTGCCCTGAATGACAAGAATAAAAGTAAAGTAAAAAAAAAAAATAAAGAAGAAAAAAAACAAGCCCAGAAAGAAAGAAATTCCAGCAGCCACTGCTCCTGCTCTGGCATTGCTAATCCAACAGCTGAAGGTTTATTTGTACTGACTAAGCTGAAGTGAGCAACTTAATTCCCTTTTAATTCTCTTCAGAAGGGTTCAGAAAGCCTAATAGCTGTTTTCTTGCATGCAATTAACTCAGAGGCAGCCCCCAGCCTTCCTGGGCTCCAAGGATTTGGTGGCAGTGGCTGGGTTTTTATTTCCACTTCCCGATAGCGGGTGCGACCGGAGCCAGGAGCAGGACTGATGGAGCTGCTGGAGATGAAGCTGTTCTTTCGTGGGTGCTTTATACATTATTCAGGCAGCGACGGTGGGTGGCCTCGCTCTGTCCCCCACGGGACAGCGAGGAGCGGTGTCACCCCACCAAGTGCCATGGGACCACCTTGGAATGCGTCAGCCAGGGCTTGGCCAAGTGTCTTTAGAGCCTCCCCTGGCCCCTGAGGCTCCAGAAGGCATCTCAGGGGGGTTTAATACACTGCAAACCCCACTTGGTATTTACAGTGTCTCTTTTTCCTGACAGCCCAGAGTGCAGAGCTGCTGAGCCCCGCAGGGAGACCCTCACATCCCCGAGATGCA
>QJSC01005569.1:0-10646 GCA_003697955.1 Calidris pygmaea | reverse complement strand
CCCCCCCCTAGTATTTTGTAGCAAAAACCAAGTAACTTTTAATCAACGTGGACTGTTGGGTGGAGTTCTGAGAGTGGGGACTGTTCCTCTGCAGCTCTCTAGAGCTTGAGAAACATTTGTGAGAACAGGAAAGGGATTTAAAATGGCGTTTTTTTTGTATTTTGAGGGATGAGGCATGTAGTGGTTGGTGTTGGGACTCGAAACAGGGAGGAAAAAGGGAGCCCTCGAATACACATTGAGAAAGGTTGGGAGGAAAAAGGGTTTTTTACCCTCCTGTGGTATTTAGTACCTGTGAATCTCCATCCCACAACTTGAGGTAGCTGAGAATTTGATGTAAAGTCCTTTCTTTTTAATTATGAAATGGTAATTCATGGAGATATTTGTGAGGAAAAGGATTGGTTTTGATGGGGTTTGGTGCAGGAAGTCAGGGAGTTATTTCAAACTCTGCCTGAATAAGCATCCACTGGTGGTCGGAAACTGCTTTTTATTTGGAGGTTGAAGCCAATGTGTCAAAAACTCAGTGAGTGAAAAATCAAATTGCTCGACTCGGTAACATCACTATTCCTCACTTTCTGTGGAAATAAGACATTTGTTAGTTATTTGTTACATTTTGATGCTGTAAGTGAGCCCAGCTTGCTGGAGAGGGGGAGCTCCTCCCACGTGGACATCACAGTTGGGGGGCAACAGCAAAGTTTCTAGTCTGGATCTCCAGAGATGGAGGATGCAGGGTCAGCTCGGTCGGAGGAGCCGGGTCGGGGGCTGCCCTCTGCCCTGCTCACCTTGGGAACATCCCAGCTTGTGTTGGGGCTGTGATGTGGCCCATCCCCAGTGAGAAAACCAAAATGGCCTTTCATGCTCGAGGAGAACCTATTGCAGTGGTAAAGCCAAGGGTCTGGCAAGACTTGGGAAGGGGAGGATGCTTTTTAGGGGGATGTTAGTTGATTTGGGAAAGGGTGGATGCTTTGAGGGGGATGTTAAACAGCTGATTCGGGAAGGAGAGGATGCTTTTAAGAGGATATTAAATACCTGGTGCATTATTGCCAGTAAGAGGGCTTTGGGGACAGTGCAGAGCCCACGCACAGGGTACAGCTGACCCCACAGCTCGCCCATGCCAGCCTGTGGGGTGGTCCATGCAGCTCCCTCGGAAACCCTGCGTCCCACCCCTCTTTACACATTAACAAGCTGCTTGTAGCACGTCCTTCAAAGAAACTGCCTGAATTCTTTCCCTTGCTGTTTTCACACACTGCTTATTGCCTAATGAGGAGTAGTTGCCTGCTTCACTGAAGGATGCTGTCTGCTTAGGGCTGGGGATGGGAAATCAGGATTCATGATACCCTTGGCTACAAGGCTCGGAGACTTCCCCTGCATCTCCCAAGGGGTCAAAGGGAGATGCCTGGAGATGGCAGGTCACACTAGGTGTCCCCAAGCTTTGGAGGGAGGGTACAGTGGGAGGCCCATACCCAAGGACCCCGCTTTTGCCTCCCCAGCGCTGCTGCCAGGATAAGCCCTTCCCAAGCAAAGCCCCAGCTCCAGTCTTCACTGACATCTAGTGGCAATGGGGACACTTAGAGCTGGCAGTGGGGTGGCTACTTGTAGTCAAAAAGCAGGGTGCAGCCTTTTCTGCAGGTCCCCATCCTTGGTGGGATGTCACCTTCTCCAGGGAAAGCTCCACACACCAGGTAGGGACCTTGCAAATAGTGTCCCTGCCACTACCTTGGGTCTGCAGATGGGGACATCTGGAGGCATTAAAGGGTTCAGGGTGAAAAGGCTTTTAAAATATAACAGCAAACCTTTGCCAGCTGCAGGTTACCTGCTCTGCTGCCCTTCTCCGTGCTCCTCCAGCAGCCTGGAGCACGGCTGCCCTCCTGGGTAAGGATGGGTTTTGAAACATGCTACTGGAGGTGCTAGTCATGAGGGCTTCTCACATCTTTCCCATCTAAAGAAATGAAAAGTTTTGGCAGGAGGGGCTAGCCTGGGTGAACCCTGATTTGCTCCAATTGAGCTAAAAGCTGTAAAAAAGCAGAAAGAAAAGCAGCAGCAGAAGAGGAAGCTGTGAAGGGTGGGGGGATATTGAGGCCAGGATGTGCCCAGCTCCTTGGAGATTTCTCTTGATGGAAGTGGGTGAGATGCCACCTGGTCTTGTTGCCCCACTGAGAATGATGGATGATGTTGCTCTGCAAACCCAGTTTGTAAAACCTGAGCCAGTGCCACCACCCAGTGCAACCCACCCCTCAGAGCTGGAGCTGCTCTTGGGACTGGAGCTGACCCTTGGTGTTTGGACTAATTTTACCTCCTCCACCAAAAAACCCAAACCGGGTTCACTTTGTTGTAGTGCAAACAAGGTTTTATGGGTCTTTTAATCTCTGCAGTTCTGAACTTCCCTCTCAAAGTGCCACTGAGCCCAACTCAGCCTCCACACTGCTGAGAATCACTTATAAAGGAACGCATTATTTGATAGGAATCTGCCTGGGGTTTTTTATTCCCACTGAACATCCTTATCGCTGCCCTGGTTGTACATGTGTGCATGCAGGGCAGCGGTTCCTTTCTGTTCATCTGCTGGAAATTTGGTCAATTCACTGCCCTCAGAGGACTATCAGAGCACAATGGTGTGGCCATCCCTTTTCTGCAGAATGAAGATAGAAATTAGCATCTCGAAAGCCCCGTTCTCAACTCCGTGACAGGAGGAGCAGAGCGAGGGGAGCCTGACCCGACCCCAAAGGGGAAGCTGAAACCCTTGAAGAGCTGGGACCCCTCTCCGTGCCCATAACCCCTCAGCTACAGGGGGTACCTAATCTAATTTGCTGATTTTCAAGCAAATTAACTCCTGGGCAGGGCTGAAGACAAGTGGATCTGCTAAAAAAAAAAAAAAGCACCCTCTGCAGTAAGAGAAGAGGAAATGGTTTGCTGAAGAGGAAGGAGCCAAAGCAGCTGGCAGATGTCTATTCCCATTGCTCACCCCAGTCAGAGCCCAGAATCGTAAGACCCAAGGTGCCCAAAGCTCAATGCTTTTTTAATGGGATAACACACCCGTGATATTTATTTGAGGCTCACATTTTGCATGCAGGATGGGATTTTTTCCCGATTTCTCTTTTTTTTTTTTCCTTGCCACAGGGAAGAAGAGAATAAAAGCCTATAATCTTCAACTGGCAGGCGCAGAGGAGATAAGCTTCAGGTGCCTCCCAGTGCTCACGGAGGAGTTTTGTTCTCCCACCTTATCTCTACCTCCAGGTCACCTCATCTGGGGGCTTAGCACGGGCCCCGGGGGGGGCTGTCCCCATCCCCGCTCCGGGCAGGGAGTCCGAGGGAGGGCTGTGTTCCCAGGCAATGGCAGAGTGTTTCCCAATGATAATCCTTATCCCAGCCCGGCATCGCTCAGCCGGGACATGTCGATCCTGCCGGCGACGATGGGAACACCTGGACCATAAACCCAGCCTGGCAAGAGCATCCCTGGAAGGACCCGGTGAGCACAGAGAAACCCGTTTTCCCCATCTCTTCAGGTATTGTAGCTTTCAGTGCTAATTATTGGGTGCTTTAATTCATCCATAACTGATATTATCTTCAAAGCTTGGATGTCTTGCTCTAATGCTTCCAGTTTTTTTTATTCCCTTTTTCCTTTGAAATCCTGCAAGGGAGCCTCTGGGACCCCACAGCCCTTGCTTTATGTTTGCTTTTAATCAGCTTGCTTTTTTTCCTCAAAACAAAGACAAATAATACTGCAACGGTTTCTCCTTGGAAATTTCTCCACATTGAGAAGAAGAAAAGGGGGCGGGGGGGGAAAACGTGACTTATTAAAGGCTGAACTTCTTCATGTCTTTCCTCCTTTTTATCTGGTTTGCTGCAAGACAAACGACTCTCTTAATTTAGCTGAGAAATTGAAGGCTGCTCGTGTAATTCGGCGGCAGTCCAGCCAGCCGGCTGCCTGGGGAATTGTGGCACGTGGGGACAGTGAAAATAAGGTGATGGGGTGCTGCATCCCACCCGATGTTGCGCGGTGGCCAAGCCGGGAGTTCGGTTCTGGTGCCAGAACACCGGGCAGCATCACGGTGAGACCCACCCTGGTGAAACCCCGGTCGCTGGTGCAGTGAAACACCTCCTTCTGGTAGATGCTGGGGGGCTGGTTGTGCTGCCCCAACGGGGAGATGGCTGGGTTGGGTTGAGGTGGTGGTTAGAGAGGTGGAAGTCATCTCCACCTGCCCATGGGTGCCCTTCCCAGCTGGCAGCCTCTAGGGTAGCACTGGATTATTCCAGACGATGGATTTGTTGGCCAAAAGCACAAATCCTGCCCCCGTGGAGGCCCCAGACACAAGGACTTTGCTCCAAGATGCCTCACTTCATAGATGAGCATTAGAAATGGCTGGTAAATGCTCCCCTGCTGCCACCCAGATGGGTTCCATGTGGCTCCTGGGGTGCAGCCCCTAAACCCCCACATCTCTGGGGTACAGAACCTCCTGGGCTCCAGAAGGATGGGGGGCTGACGTGGGCAGGAGCCAGAGGTGATGTGAGGAGATGTCGGAGAAGCGTGGTGGGTGTCCAGGCAGCCGTGGCTGAGCAGCAGGTCACCCTGTGGTGCCTCGGGCAGCGATCAGAAGCCCCGTCACAGCCCAGGCGCCTCTAAGGGACATGATCCGTGCCAGGAGGGTGATGGCAGGGCCATCCTGCGCTCTCCTCCTTCCAGAGAAGCCAAGCGGAAAGTTTGGGGTCATTTTTCTGCTTTTCTCATATTTGCTCCCTGCTGGAGCTGATTTATCCCTGTGGCTCGCAGAGCTACATGCGGGAGGGACATGTTTTGCCTCTGTAGTACATGAGATTGCTATAAATTATTAGCTTCTCTGTCTCAGCCAGAGCCCGACACAGCCCATAAAACTCTCTGGCCGTGTTATTGTGCTCCAACGTGGCACCAGGCTGCTGGCGGGGAGCCGGCCCAGACCCAAAGGAAGGGGTTGCCAGCTCAAAAGATGTATTTTTCTCCAATGTGACACCCCCCACTCCTTCTTCCTAATATCACCCACAGACTTCAAGGGTCCACGGAGCCTCAGAAGGAAGAGCTCTGTCCTCGCTGTCACTCCTGTCTCTGGAGGTGTCACCGCGTGCTCCAGCCCTGCAGGTACCAGGGACACCCCTCCACCGCGAATGGGTGGGCAAAGTGCCCCACCACACGTGTTTGTGAGGCTGACAGGTGGAATAATCGTTATTATTACTATTATTATTTATTAACCCTGAGCATAGAACCAATAAGATTAAAAATTAGTGGTCTCAAGGCAAAGCTGCAGCATATTCAATATATTATCCGTAAGTGATGTGCGCAGGAGGGCAGAGTGGGAAGCAAAGGGGATCTCACGAGAGCCACAAAAACTGGACTTTTAATTTAAAACTATCCTTCACTGCCTTGAGTGTCTCTCCTGCGAGTCCATTTTTTATTTCCCCCTGTGCAGCAGTAATCAGGAGGTAACAAGGGAGAAGGGGAAACGGATTGTCTGGCAGCTCTGTCTGGCCAATTTCAGCGGTGTAAATTATAGATACATATGGCACAATGGAGTGCTGGGATATTAATTTCTGTTGTTGAAAATCGCAGACCCTCTGCTTTAATTTACTGCTAAATAATAAATGACTTTGTAAGATACTCAGCAAAGATAAAGACGCCCCGGTAAATCAAACAGCTCATAAGCACTTATGGAACAGTCTATCTTCTATGTGTACTTAAGTGGTTTATATTGTTCTCACAAAGCAGAAATAAGCAGGCGTTTAACTGATGCTATCTGCCAAAATAAAGGATGAACCCGTGAATCACATGGTTTCCTGCAAATCCTCATTTGCATTTGCAGAATTAAATGAAACGTGGGGTTTTAGGGATTCTGAAACATTTAGCTACAAGCCCGAAATGTGCCCCACAGGAGGCAACGGATGCAGTCAGTGGGGCCGTCACAGGGAGCAGCAGGTGGCTTTATATAGCTTTTATATAGGATTTGTGCACAGCTCAGTGGGAGGAGGGATGGAGGGCATGGATAAGCCTGGAAGAGACCAGGGTTTGGAGCCTTTCCTCCTCACCCTGCATTTGCAAAACCACCCTGAGCGAGGATCTGCAATGGAGAGCCAGACCCCCGGCTGCTTCTGCCTCAGTTTCCCTCTTGGCATGCAGATGATGCCATCTGCCTCCCTGGGCTGCCACGTAGGTCTGTCTCCTGGCTCAACGTGTACTTTTCTCTTCTCCCTGGGTCTCTTTGCACAGGGCAGCAGTGGCAGAGCTGCTAATTGCATCTGCAGGAAAGGCAGGAGCTCTCGGGCTGCCGTAAGTAAGATGGATGTTGGGCTCTCGGAGCACAGCCCCAGGGATCCGGGAAGGTGACGTTCCCCGTGTGCCAGGCTCTGGCTGTTTGCAAAGGCAAGTTAGAGTCCAAACGATGCAATTAGGGTCTGAAGTGAAAATAAGAGATGGATGCAGCCCATTTTGACATTTATATCGCGTGTTTGTTATGCAAATTGGCCAAACTCTATAGGAACGCAACAGAAGGAGACTGCAACGGGGAACCAGCTCAGCCGAGGCGCCCGCGTTGGCCGTGTGCCTGCAGCCACGGGGAACAGCTCGTCAGGGGGCACGGGGGGCTCTGTGAGCAGTCGTGGTGTCTGGCTGGGGACGGGGGACGTGGTTTTTGCAGAGCAAGAGGGTGTCAGCCCCAGTTCTCCCAAATGCAAACACAGAGGAATTTCCTTGGGATAATTTCAACACCTTCCTCTTTGCTGCTGTGACTTGCCCTCGCTCGTGAGGGCATGGAGATCTCCTGGCTGGAAAAGGGACCGAGTGCTCTGGAGTGTTTCAAAGGCATTTCAGAGCATGGCTGCCTGAGTACAGGATAAAAGGGACTGTTTTGGACCCTCCGGGCCTGGCCCAAGTTACCAGCCTTCCTCCTACTCAGACAGGGGTCTGCTGAGGTTAAAGATGGTCATCACCCCCACGTCTGCAGGCACCCTAAACACCTCTCTGCCAGCCCACAGAGCTGCCCTTCTCGCACAGTTGTCGTGGGAGGACCAGATGAATAACTGCTGGTGTTCACTCCTGCCCTGAAGGCAGACATACAGCCAAGCAACATCACCACTGAGATCCAGCTGTGCTGCTGGAAGGAGTTAGCATCCTGGCTGGTCATGGCTGGATGCTGCTAGCCTTCCAGATGTGCTGCTCAAGCAGTTTGGGGAGGAGACATCGGCTCACTTTAGGGTTTGCTTCAGCGATATGGAGAGGTCTGACTGCTGTCCTGCAGGCGTTAATTCAGGTACACAATGCTGAGCCACCAGGCAGCAGAGAGGAGCTCGGGGCCGAGCACAATCAGTCTGTGTCTGAGAAGTTAGTCAGGCTCCATGACACGCTGCTTGGCGGCTTGATGCTCTCTGCTGGAGGAGAGGTAATACCTGGTTGTCACCAAAAAGAGGGAAGCACAGCAATACGATACTGGATCTAGCAGAAATTTTGCCACAGCGAGTTATTCTTCCAAAAAGCCCCCGGTATGTGGGAGGCAGCAGCGTGCCTGGCCACCCCAGCGCTCCTCATGGGGTCGCCTGCTCTCAGATTTATCCTCTCAGGAGCAGACAGACACCAGCCCAGCTGGCTCTGACTGGAGTTTGCACACAAAGTGCCCTGCTGGCAGGTTGATGGGAGAGAAACCTCCAGCTGGGGACAGTGACAAGCGCTTGAGAGAGAAAACCTCTTTCCCCAGCACAGCTGGATTTGGTCGAGGATGTTTCTCTTCGAGGGAGTGGGTTTGAATGGCAATTCATTAGATACACAGACCTCTGCCACCATCTCTGCAGCAGGGGACTGGGAGCAGAGGAGATGCTGATGAGAGTAAATCTAGAGACAGCTGAGCTCTGTGGAGCAGGAAATTTTCACTTTGTATTTCATGTTAAGCCAGAGATCCCCAAGCTTTCAGCTCAGCAGCACTGCAGCCCCATGGACAAGCATGCATCAAGGGCCTTGGGCTCAGGTGACGTGAGCTGCCACACAAGCAGCCTTGGTGCTCTCCATCCAAGGGGGACATTTGCATTTTCATCTCTGCTGGCTGCATTTTCCAAGTGCGAGATGGGCCTGGGTAGCCCCAATCATGACCCGTTTCAGGTGCCGCAGGGACCAGAGCACATCGGTGGTCCTGCTCACGGGGGCAGGTGAAGTCCCTCGGTGTGAGCAGCCCTGGGAGAGGCAGGAGTTTGTGGGGTGGGAGCAGGCTGGGAGCACTTACAGAGGCGGGTTTTCACATCAGAGATATCCAAAGTACAAACTGATGCACGGGACAAGGGTTCATCTTCACTTTTCACGCTCTCTGGTGAGTGCTTTTACCTATTTAACTCAATGCCTGGACCTGTAAGAGACCAACTTTCTGGCAAAACTTCCCACTGGCACCCAAAGAGGTGTAAAGCCTCAACTCCCTGCTCTCGAGTGCCATGTGCGTGTCACCACAGCACCAGTGTCCCTGGGACATTCTGCCTGGGAGCGATGGAGCAGCCGTGGAAGCCGATGGTCCCACCAGCAGGAATCCCAGCGCTGTGGTCTGCCAAGTTTCACACCACCGCAGCGGTGACTCCCAACACGGGAGGACCCAATCCCGGCACCATCAGGCTCCTGAAAATGTTTGTGATTTTATTTTGCTAACGCTGTTGAAAGACAGGGCAGCTCCAATTTGCCCGGAGCTGCTCAGTTGTAACATGGCACCGCAGGGAAAGGCTGTACAGAAAACCACATTTGACAGTGAAAGCTTCTTGCTGGAGCGCAGCATGAGAAAAACAAATTACTGTGGCATAAACGAGCAAATCCATCATCAGAGGGAAGAGGAGGAGAGAATTGGTTTAAGGATCCATGTACGAGACTGTGACAGTAATCATATAACGGCCCTTTAAATGTCAAGGGGGATGAACGTGGTTTAACAGCAACAGAAACGCTGCCAAGCTGGGCGACGTGTAACAAAGCAGGCGGATGGATAGATCTACCTATTATCTGCTCCCTGGAAAAAAAAAAAGGAGAGGGAGATAATTCAGGTTTATGCTTGATCTAGTGTGTAAATCTCAGAGAGGTGATGTTTTCTGTTATCAAAAAGGAGGGGGAAAAAAAAAAAAAAAAAGAAGAATTAGCTTGTTTTCAGAGCTGTCCCTGCCATCAGCTGGACAGCACGGGTTCAGCTGTACAAACGAGATACATAACATTTGAGGCTGGCTGCAGCCCCGGCAGGGTTACAGCGAGGAAAAATGGAAGGATGAGGGGGGTGTGGAAGCCGATCGGTGGGTGCTGGGTGGCCGCGTGGTCCCGTGGCTCCTTTCAGCAGCGCCGAGATGAAGAAGGGAGACAAAAGAAGGTGTGTGAGGGGAAGGGGACACGGCAAAGGCAGCAGGTCGCAGCGTTGGTTGTGAAATGCTTTTGCTTTCAGGCTCGGCACACGCGTGTCCTTGTGCCACCCTGGTGTCCTGCCCCACAGGGAAGGGGGTGTCTGTCCGCAGCGGGGTGGGGTGTCGCCTGTGCCTCTCTGCTGGGTTGGTGGGGAGCAAGGTTGTGAGGGTCTGGGAGCCCCACTCACTCAGCTGGGAAAGCCCATCTCTTTTTTGAGGGTGCCCGGGGTGCCTGCTGCAGCCTGGCTGGCTCATCCAGGTCTGCCAGAGGCCTCCTGTGGCCACTGCATGCCAGGTCTTGGGGTCCAGCCTCGGGCAGACTGGCTGCAGGGCTCTCCCTCTGTGCTCTGGGCACCTTTTGGCACCACTAAAGGATTTCACTCTAATAATAAAGAAAAAAAAATCTACTGAGCATCACCACATCCAACATTACACCAGTAACACATGAAAACCTGGGCTGTGCTGAGAGAAAGACCAACGTCCCTCGGCTTGTGACCACTGGCTGAGGGGCAGAGAGGGCTTTGTATCCCGAAAAGCGCAGAAGCAGGTTTTGCAAAAGTGAGCGCCTCAGATCTGCGGGGATTTGTGTTTTCATTCATCCCTTCGCATCACAAGTCTGCGTGCAAAATGAGGATCGCGACCTCTGATTTCACGGGGACTGGAAAGACGTTCCTCGCGGTTTGTAAAACACTCTGCCTGGCTGTTTACGGCCACCAGAAGAAAAAAAAAAAAAAAAAAATCACAAGGAAACGAAGAGTTTAGTATTCAGAGCAGGCTCCGAGCCGCGCACAGGAGGCACAGCACACCCACTAATGGGAAACCGGAGCGTTGAATTACCTGCTCAGGCGGCGGGACTGATCTGCCCTCGCAGGCGTGGGGCCGGGCTGGCGGGACCACGAGTTGTCACCGTGTCATTCAAGCCCCTTGCTTGAACACGAGAGGCCACGGGAAGGTTTTCTGGGCAACCTGAAAGCCAGCGTTTGCTCGCAGTGAGCTGCTTGGCTTTGCCAGCTGCTCCTTTTGTCCAGGTTTTGCATGTCTGATAGGGATCTGTATGTATATTTTATAAAAGGTCTGCTAAAATGTGTTATTGCAGAAGTAAAGCTAAGCGCTTATTCATTTTTAATGAGCCATCGGGGAGAAAGCTATTGCGTGTGTGTTGTAGTGTTTTTCTTCTGTTGGGCTAGTTATACTGAAGTGCCTTGGGGGAAAATTTGTGATTAAATTACACGAGTGAGATGCCTGTATTCACACTGAAAAGACCCTCTCGCTCAGCCAGGAAC
>QJSC01005553.1:0-12952 GCA_003697955.1 Calidris pygmaea | reverse complement strand
TGAGAGAATGTTGCTGCGCGTGGACAAGGGGTCTACACCAATTGTGTGAGCGCTCTAGTCGCGTGAACAGAGATTGTAAGCCAATCGTATAACTGTCACTAGCGCGTGCTCTGCTTGCCTGTCTATATATACTTTGTAAAAACTTGAATAAAGGGAGAACGATCATACTCATATTGAGGTTACATCGTTACTCCGGGTCTGTCTCCCACTCCAACAACACCCCCAAGTCCTTTTCTTCCAGGCAGCTCTCCAGCCATTCTTCCTCAAGCCTGTAGCATTAACTGGGGTTGTTATGACCCAATTGCAGGACCAGGCATATAGTCTTGTTAAGTCTCATACAATTGGCCTTGGTCCATCTATCCTACCCTCAAACAGATCAATTCTCTCACCCAAAGAACCTGGCATGTGCTCCACTTTTTCATGTCCTGTCTGCGAGACAGGTGAGCCTTTGTGTTTTAGAGGTAACAGGCTCATAATGAGGAGTTGAAGCAGGATTGCTGGCCAGCGTGGCTAGCTCAAACACTCAATTAAATGAATTATAATGCAGCTACTCTCAGTCCCAGGGATGTACTTTAAGAAGGGAGAATCTCTCACTAAGCAAGAGAGAAGAGCTGATGTGTGAGCCGATGCAGGCAGGACACAGGAACAACCACAAAACCACAGATTAAAGGCAAAGAACAAATTTGATCTCAATACCTCATGGATTGGGGAATCTCCAAAGCAGCACCCAGGCAGAGGCAGACAAGTAGGGGGATGCAGGCCCCACAGAGTGAGAGTCCTTATTAGCATGAGAGTCCTTGTTAGCAAGGGAGTGAGGGAGCGAGGGAGCTCCCACTTGCTGCTTGGGCCTGTATTTCAAGGATTCTGGCAGGCAGAGTTCTCTGCTGGGCTTTGATCTCTTCAGCAGCAGGGCAAGAATCCCAGGCGTGTTTGATAAGGTGCCCCTGAGTCCATCCCAGGCCTATGTTATCTAAGTGCAGGTGTTCTACTTGTTGAGCACACAAAACTAAGCAACAATTAGTGTGATAGATGTGTTTTCCAGCACCCCACATGCGAGTCACTTGAGCGAGTTTACAGTCCTCCTTGCCAATCTCCGGTTACTTTCCCACAGCTGTAAAAAGGTTATAAGGTTAGCCTTGTGAAACAGGACACTTTGTATAAACAATAAATGCCTTGCTAAAGTGTATACCCTTGAAGAGGAACAGGTTGATAACAAGGGAATATCTCCCCACAGGAGGTGCTGAAAACCGGCTGAGAACCAGACAACTGCTGAAAGCAACAAAGATATGCAGTAACTGGGAGAAAGGTAAAGTGGGAGATTGCAACCACCAACTCAATTAGAGACTCAACAGAACTATCCCCCCCACTGTACTGGAGCATACACACATCAATCAAAGGACATTGTAGCTTTAAATGAAAGCGAGAGACTGTACTAACCAATAGAAATTGTTAAGATAAGGCATTAACCAATAATTATAATTAAGGGTGTGTATTTCTGTGTTTTGAACCATATAAATATTCCGAGGAGTTTGTAGACCGGTGTGCTAGCTTTGTGGATTACCACCTAGCACCCACCTCAGCAGAAATGATATAAATTCTGCTCTGTGTGTATATTGGCATATTGCACACTGGGTAAACAATCCTGCTTTGGGACAACACCAGTGCTGGGCAGCTCACAGCAGAATGGCTGGTGATGTCTGCAATGAAATTTGTGCCATTTTTGCCTGGATAGTAAAGTAATGCCTGAATTAAAGAAGCTTGGGAAGAAATTAAATGCAATATGGGTAGATTCCCTATGCCTGCCTGTTATAAATACACACCAAAAATGTTAGCTTTTAGGCTTAAATTTCACCTCCTGAATGAGCTATTATTTCAGCACAGCCAAGCAGCCAGATGAAATTCTTGCTTTTGTATTTCGGTGAGTAAAGGGTCTGACATCTTGGATGGCTCTGATCCCACTCAGAGCTTTCTTCTGCACTTAATCAGCTATGCTTCCTGTACCTGAGCCCTAATGTGGAGCAGCAGGAGGCTTCAGGTATTGATCAGGGAGTGCAAAACCTTCACTGAAAAGTGCCCAGCATCCTCATGGAGCAGCTTGAGCTTTGTCAGGATGTCTGTGGTGCTAGAGGGGTGAAAAGCATCATTTGCAGTGTGATCAGGCACAGTGCTCACCCACTTTCCATGGCAGCTACTCCCTCCCAAATTACAGTTCTTTCCCAGATTAAGTGTTAAACTTGGTGGTAGAAACCCAGCAGCCACCCCTGAGATACTGCTTTTCAAAGAAGTAGGATGCTACTGATGGGCACCATCTTGGGTCCAGGATGAAGCATTTCTGGGGCATACCTTCCCTTGTTGCAGGGCAAGGAGTCCTGGGGAGGCAGGAATGAGAAGCTGTTGTCTCCACCAGGCATCTCTCCAGATGTCACAGCTCCTGGCCTTGCTGAGCCCCATTGCTAATCTGCTGCTCAGATTTAGCCCTATGCATTGCTCCTTCCTTAGTCTCAGTTTGGATAGTCTGTGAGCAGATGCCAGTAGCTATTATGATCTGTAGAGCAATGATCTGGTTTTAGAAAAGCAGTAACAAACTGCAGCTCTAAGGAACCAGCTTTCCACAGTGCTCGATCTCCAGCTTTCTCAGCTTGTTTACCAGGAGCCAAATCCAACTTTCATACAGACCAGAGATCACAGCTGGCATAATGAGACCCTGAAAGCAGACCATTTCCATGCAGGGTGTGCAGGAGGTTCCATCTGAACACAAGCTCTCAGTCCTGTGCTTCAAAGTCATTGGCAGGGCAAATAGCTACTCACCGGCTCCTTTGCAGCTGAAATGCAAAGGTCCTGGCATGTGACGATGGCCTGTCTGCTGCTGAAAAGCATCCTCCAAACCAGTCCCTGCACGCAGGGTGCTGTAGGAGGCTGATATACAGCTGCCAATGTTGAGAGATGGGCTAAGGTTGAGTAGGACTGCGGGATCCCATTAGGAAATGGTTTTCCTCAGGAAATCCATGAGATGAGCTGCCATGGGCCATCCTGGGTGAATTTGAGAGGCAACCATAGAGGGTGCTAGAAAAGCACCATTTAATCAGAAGCTGAGTATGGAGACTGCAGTGAAACTAGTGCAGCCTTTCAATCCAGTTATCAAAGTAGCAGCAGGCCCTGTTTCCGGGTAGACAAGACAGTAATCAGGAAGGAGAAATATTCCCAGAGCAGCACCACAGCAGGTGGGCTGCAAATTAACACCTCATTAATATCAAAGTGTTGTCCTAAAACTCATGGGATTGTTTACCTGGTGTGCAAGCCAATAACACACAGAATTGAGGTATTAGCTATTTATTAGCAGTTCTGCACAGAAAAGGGCACTAGGAGGTATCTCTGCAAAGCTAGCACACCCAGCATTGAAACAATCATTCATTTATACATTGTAAATTAGCATAATTAACATATTCAATGTTTATCAAGTTTTTACTGGTGCTCATAATTCCTTATCTCGAAGCTGATTGGTGTAAAATGCCCTTGTCTTAAATTAAAGGTACAATGTCTCTTAATTTTACTGTGCAGGCTCAGTGGGTGAGGGTCTTCAAGCGGAGGTGGGTATCCTAACTTCTAGAGGAGTGGTATTCATATTATAATTAGTCAAGTTCATCTTAAGGACAAATTTCATGCAGTATAGCCAAGTTTCTTAGGCAATCAGCCCACTGAAGTTTCTGCCATCTAGTTTTGATATCTGTCATGGAATTTAAAGTTAACCATGTCTCTGTAGTTAAACAAGTTTTATGTACTAGCTCCATAGTCAAGGATGATTGTAGATAATTGCTAAGGAGTGGATCAAAGGGAATTATATGAAGAAACATCTGTAGCCTAATTATTTGGTCTACCTGGGACACTAATGCCTTAAATGAACATTTAATCAAGATGTTTCTACAAACAATGCTAAATTGGCAGTGAAAACCCAAGTCCAGGCATCCTTAACTGAACTGTCTTCATTATAATACTAAAACACACACCCACAGGTCAAGAAGACCCTTGCTCAGGTGAAGATCCTTCCTCCAAGCAAGCATAGTGATTGAAGAGAATGACACAGCAGATATTATAATTATATGCAAATTACTAACCAATCATTGTAACTGGGAGCGTACTACCTTGTAACTTTTGTGTATAAATTTAACGAGGAAATTGGCATGGGATGTGCTTGATTTATGGAAATCCACTGAGCACTCAGGCCTGAATAAAATGCAATATCTCCCTTGTGTGTGAGAATTGGTTTATTGCACAGCAGGCAATGAATCTGCTTTTCGGACAACAATTTAAGGTCCTGTTGTTCTTTCTATCCCATTTTCTTGTCAAGAATCATTTACCCAAATGATTTGCAGAGTTACAGTCATAGAGGCTTCAATATCAAAGGTGTCACAGAAAGGGGAAAACCCCTTTCCTGAAACTTCATGGGGCCAGACTCTGCCTGTGGTGCAGAGGAGTGCCTCTCTCTGCTGGAGGGACCGCTGCTATGCCCTGGTTTCACAGTGCTGGAAGCAAGAGTAGGATCCAGCCCTGCAGCCCTTTTAATATCAAAAAGAAACATCTGTTTCTTTGATTATTTTTTTTTTTAAAACTACTCTCCAGACAACAGCCTGAGTAGCTTCTTGACGATTTGGATTTCTTTCCCCTTTTTTACAAATTGTAAGTTCAGGCTGATGAAAGGGGAGTAAGTAAGGATGCTCATTTCTGGAAAAGCATGGTCAGGCAAGGTCACTTGGCAGTCACTTTTCTATGCCCCTGCAGCTCTCCAAGGACATTTCACAAAGCAAGGCTTCCTTCTTAGTACTTTCTTAGCTGCAGGAAAAAAAATGTGGCCTCACTCCTCAGCAGGGAGATTTCTCCCTTATCCTGCTTCAGCCACCCCATCGCACAGGGATTTGTAACAGCCCTCCATGTCAGAGGCTGCCATCCCTATGTCCCCATCCTGCTCCCGGGATTCACCTACCCTCTGCTGTTTTTGCGTGCTTGGGTTGGTCTGTTCACTGCCTCTCTTGTCCAAAAGTAGCAACTCCTGTCTCCTTTGCGCTCCCAGTGGAGGTGTTTTCCATATTGGAAACAAATCTACTTTGACACTTCTGTTTTACCCAAATTGCCCTCTGTCAAGCTGCCTCACACGTTTCCCATTTGCACCACTCCATGTCCCCAGGACAAGCCCGGGACCAAGGTGACCTTGAGTGGTGCTGGCACTGACCTGGGCTCACACTTGTATGGTCAGTGGGTTTCCTCCAAGGTGTCAGTCCAGCTGACTGGCAGCTCCCTGTCACCAGGTCTTACCTGTCCCCTCTGGGCTTGAGGAAAATCTGTCCCAAGCCTAAGCTCATTTGGCAACTGACTGGGCACTGCTCAGTGGGGAAGTAGCTCTGGATCAACCTCCAGCTGGCAATGTCTGCTCAAAAGGTCTGTCCCACAGTACCCCAAAGTTCCAAGTCTCTAGGAAAAGCTGCCCCCTCCTGGGGTCTGGTTGGCAGACAGGGGAAAGAAAGAAAAAAAGCTTTGCAAACAAAAAGATTAAGAAAGTCCCTACAACCAGTGCTGGCTGTAAACGCCCTCAGGCACCTTCACAATTAAATATTTGACTAATTGTTATGGGAGCCCTCCAGGTGGGAATTTCAGATGGTCCTGTCCTATCTGTGTGCCTGAATGTGCTGATCTCCACCCTGTGATAAGATAGGGAGAGGAGTGCCTTCACAAACAGGGGAGTCAACTCAAGCTGCAGGAGTGAGAGAAATGAAAAATAGGGGAGTTAACTGAAGCTGCAAAATTTAGACAATTGAAAAACCACAAAGGTTGAACTTTTCACCTTTTTAGTCAGTGCACATGCTTAATAAGCTTATTAATATTAACCTCTCCGCCTCCGGGTGGCATAAAGGCAGAGTTAATGCTACATGCGATGCATGTTATGTATGATGTGAGGGGGGGAGTACATGTTAGAGGAAAATATGAAGTAGGCGGATCGGGAAGTCTGTACCTTCCAAGTACCTCAGCCAATGGGTAAAGGAAGAGGCTAGCCTAACCCTCCTTCGGGATTATAGAGCCTATTTGATTAGAGCAACTAAGACAGTGGTTCCCAGAACTACCAATATGACAAAGGTGATGTCCCTAGAACAGGAGAAAGATGAAAGTCCTTCTCACTGGTTTGAAAGGACCAGGAATGCCTTAAGAAAACAGGGAGGGTCGGACCCTGAAGGAATGGCTTTTGACACAGCGTTGAGGGTACAATTTGTCACCAAATCCTGGCCTGACATAAGGAGAAGAATACAGAAAGATGAGGATTGGCAGAACAGGCCTTTGGACAAGTTGGTTAGGAAGGGATTAAGAGAGGGCAAAGACAAAGGCAAGAGTGATGGCACAGCTTTTACAGCCTCCAAAGGGAAAAATCCAAAGTACCCCCAGGATCGAAGGGGAGGGGGCAACTGTCAGGATTTAACAGAAATGTGTCTTCCTCAGTGGGGAGGGGCCAACCCAGGCTTTGGCTGGGAAGAAATCAGTGTGCTATTTGCAAGAAAGAAGGACATTGGAAGAGAGAGTGTCTGCAGAGGCAGGTGGACCCTAATGAGGAGGAAGTCCACTGGTTGATGGAAATCGATTGTTAGGGGTGTCAGGGGCCCCCACTATTCCAGGGACCCACCACCTTGGAGCCCTTGATAACCTGTCGGGTGGGTCCAAATCAGGAGGAGGTACACTTTTTAGTGGACACTGGAGCCTCTCAATCTACTTTAAACTTTGTGCCTAAGGGGGGACAGTTGTCAAGAGAATCTTTAATAATCCAAGGAGTAAGTGGAAAGGTTGAACAGGTACATTTCATCCATCCGCTATTAATAGATATAGGAGATAAGTTTGAGATGCATTAATTTTTGTTTGTTCCTAATTGCGATTGTAATCTATTGGGGAGGGACCTGATGGATAAATTAGGGATGTAGATTAATATCATGAAGGATGACGAAGAAGCGAGCACTGTTGTAACTTTGTGCAAATTGTCTGATAGAGCTTATGCTAAAATCAACCCAGAGGTGTGGGCAGTTCCAGGGAAATATGGAAAATTAGATATGGAACCTCTCCAGGTTATTTTGAAATAGCCTGGTCAACTGGTCTCTAAAAAGCAATACCTGTCCTGGTTTGAGGTAAAACAGAACTAATTTTCTGTTCAGTAATTTTACTTTTTTAGCTGGGCCTCTTCTAACTAACTAAACTCTGAAATTAACAGCATATTGTTCAGAAACTGTTCACTCTCACAGTGATAAGACCTGATTATACCAAGGAATGGTATGCAGAGAGGCCCTTGCATATACTTATTGCTATAAAAATAAAGGTCAGGCAAATTTGTTATTTGCCCTGTTGGAGGGTCAGAAGCGGAAAAGTGTAGAGGGGTCCCACCTGCAGGGAGCAGTGGACAGGACAGGTGACCCAAACCTGACCAACAGGGTATTCCATCCCATCCGCATCATGCTCAGTATAAAAGCTGAGGGATCAAAGGGTCAACTCTCTCTCTTCAATGGCTGATGTCCAAGGAGGAACCTGTCTGTTCGTCTGCCTTTGATCCTGATCCGAGCGTTCCTGACTTCAGATCCAGAATCCGGCTCCCGTCCACCACCAAGTCCAGTCTGGGACATTTCCCTGTGCTTGCTGGTGACCTGATCGTCATCCCAGGAGCTTGTACGGTTTTATATATACTGTATACTTTTTTTCCCTTTTCTTCTTATTATTTATTATTTCATTATTTATTAGTATTTTCATTAAAGTAGTTTCGTTTTTTTTCCTAAACTCATAAATCTCTTTATCTCTTCCTCTCCTCTCTTTTCTTTAGAGGGGGGAGGGAGGGGCCACCTGTCATTCTGATTGGTCAATCCGGCCAAAACAGCAACAGATTTATTGGCGCCCAACGTGGGGCTCAACTGTAGTATGACTAGAGCTCTGGTAGATTGAATAGTTTGAATTCCAGCTTGCTCAGAGATTAAAACGGACAGCTTACATCATGTTTTTAGACAGACTATTGCATCACATCTTGATGGGGATTTCTTTCAGGTTACTTGACATGGCACTGTATAATTTGCCTTATGTGTTGTATAATTTACTTGCTCCTTGTGTCTATATGTGTTGGTTCAAACATGGTATTCTGATATTGTGTTTGATTCTGATCCATACTGTGATTGATTGGATGACTTTTTTAGCTAGATTCCTTGGGCATTTCGTACTAGATTCTGTTGCTAATTATACTTTGAATTTTACCTTGGGAATGTTTACTTCACCATTTACTGCTCAGGCCAAATTGTCACCATCAGAGACAGAGGATGCAGCCCCTTTGGATAGCATGAATGACAGCTGCATTCTTAAAATCATTATTTTAGTATTCATATCGCTGAATGGGCTGCAGGGGTGGTTTCTCTTTAAATCTTGGTGCAGAAAAGCGATATGCAGACACTGACTCTACTCAGACTCCATCAGCACCGGTACAAGTTGCTCCAGTGACCAGAAGGAAAAGGAGGAGGTCAGCTCAGCCCTCTGTCCCTTGTGACAAAGACCAAGTAAAGCCAGATAGCAGGGGAGAGGACTCTTCTGATGGAGATGCAGGAGAGGGCCCTTCTAAAGCCGATAAGAGAGAGGCTCCTGCGCCAGCAAAAGAGGAGGACTCAGATACAGAGATAATAATTAAATCCTTCTCTATGAAGGATTTATGAAATATAAGAAAGGATTTTAGCCGTAATGATGGTGAGACACTTGTCTCCTGGTTGCTCTGATGCTGGGATAATGGAGCTGGTTGCATGGAATTAGACGGTGCAGAAGCTAGGCAGTTGAGAAACCTGTCCAAAGAGGCTGGTATAGATAAAGCTCTTGGGGAAAAGTCACAGACTCTCAGTCTCTGGAGGGGGATTCATATCAGCTGTAAAGGACAGATACCCCTTTAAGGATGATATTGAATGTTGCCAGAGTAAATGGACCAACGTAGAGAAAGGTATTAAGTACCTGAGAGAAATGGCTGTGAAAGAGTTGATTTATGGTGACTGGGATAAAACTGTAAATCCTGATGAAATGCCATGCAGACAACCTATGTTGCAGAAGTTTGCACAGAGTGCACCACCAATGTATTCCCACACTTTGTTGGTACTGATCTGGGCAGGAGTTGATGATGATTCATTAACTGTAAGTGAAGTGGCTAGCAGAATGCAACAGAATGATGACAGTCTTTCTTGTCCCCTAACTGTAGCAGCTGTAGAAAAATTGACTGAGAAAACTGAGAAAATGATTGAGAAAAAAGAGAAACTGTTTGATAAACTGTCTAGGATGGAGGAAAAATCCTATTCTTCCCCTCCATGGTCCAATGTTGCAGCTGTCAGGAGAAGACGCTTTCCTATGAGACCGACTCAGAAAAGACAGAACACACTATGAAATATCCTGTGGTTTTGCCTCTGTGACTATGGAGGCGACATGAGTAAGTGGGTTAAAAAAACCTACCTTGGCCCTACAGGCATGAGTAAGTGAGTTGCAACATTGAGGCGTGGAAACAGACTCTATGACTCGTGGAGAGTTATAAAGCAGGTATGTTTATTACAGTGCTGGGTGCAAGGGGGATTGCTCCTCCTAACTTGCACATCGGTTCATAAAACAAGCATCTATTTATGATAAAAAGCATACATATTCATTTATATGGGCTGGGTTATTATAATTAATTCTAAGAAAAGGCGTTACTATTCTAATTATTTCTAAAAGCTCATTATCATAAGTCTCCTCCCCTTGCCGCATGCGTACTGTTATCCGGTGGTCGTGGGCTGGGGTCTTCTGGAGGAAGGCTCATAGTCTTCTTCACCGTGTACTTTTACCTTTGGCTTAGAATGCTGAGCTGGCTGGACCCCAAACCTCGGAACTGGTCCCGACCAGATGAACACTTCATCCAGATAATTGGGATCCTCCTTAGCGTGCAGGCTGTTCCTACTATCTTATACATTGTGCTTACAATACAAGGCCAGTCCCTTATCTTGGAATGCTGGGCTCCAAGCTCTTTTTTTGGTCAAGCTGCACTAAATCTACACTAAAGACATTTAACCGTTCATTCTCCGAATCAAGGTAAAGCAGACAGAAGACAGAATTATTGCAGGAGGGCTGCTGCTCCAGACTGCAGGGGGCAGTTCTGTAGTCCAGGTAGAAACTCATCTGCCAATTATAGACGTTAGAGGTGCCATGCCTCCAGCCAGGAGGAGGAGAGGGATAACCGAGTTTATTGGACTGTGTGGATTCGATGGCCTGGCACATTAGAGCCACAAAAGTATAGAGCCCTGGTGGATACAGGTGCACAGTGTACCCTATTGCCATCGAATCATAGAGGGACAGAATCTGTTACGATTTCTGGTGTGACAGGTGGGCCTCAAGAACTGACTGTACTGGAGGCCAAAGTGAGCCTGAATGGGAATAAATGGGAGAAGCACTCCATTATCACTGGCCCAGATGCTCCATGCATCCTCAGCATAGACTTTCTCAAGAGAGGGTATTATAAAGACCCAAAAGGGGTATAGCAGCTGTAGAGACTGAGGACATTACACAACTGTCTACCTTACCTGGCCTTTCAGATGATCCTTCTGCTGTGGGATTGCTGAGGGTTAAAGAACAGTAGGTGCCAATTGCTACTGCCACAGTGAATCGGTGACAGTATCACACTAACCGAGACTCCCCGATTCCCATCCAGAACCTGATTCATCAGGTGGAGACCCAAGGAATGATCAGCAAGACTCACTCACCCTTTAACAGCCTGATATAGCCAGTGCAAAAGTCTGACGGATACTGGTGGCTAACAGTAAACTATCGTGGCCAGAATGAAGTCACACCACCACTGAGTGGGAACAAGAAGCAGCAGGGAAAATAGTGAAGCAAAAATTGACATGGACAGTCCTCGGCAGGGATACACAGAAGCACCGGTTCTGTTTGGGCAAGCTGTACAAGAAATATTGCGAGAATTTACTCCACCCCCAGGGATTAGATTGTTACAATATGTAGATGATTTACTCCTGAGAGGAGAACAAGAGGAGGCAGTGGAAGAGGCCACTGTGGTATTGCTTAATTTTCTAGCTAAGAAAGGGCTTAGAGTATCTGAAAAGAAGGCACAGCTAGTGGAACAGAAAGTTAAATATCTGGGACATATTTGACTGAAGGTTTGCGGTGTATTGATCCAGAAAGAATTTGAGGAGTTGTAGAGGTGCCATTACCTAAGACTAAAAAGGAGCTGTGACAAATTTTGGGACTAATAGGATATTGCAGGATCTGGATTGAGGACTTTTCTGCTTTAGCCAGGCCCCTGTGTGATCTCTTAACGCAAGACAGCCCAAATATTGTAGTATGGACACAAGAAGGGAAGCAGAGCTTTCAAATGTTAAAGAGTAAGTTAACCAAAGCTCTGGCTCTAGCCCTTCCAGACTGGGAAAAAGAATTTGAATTATATGTGGATGTTAAAAAAAGCCATGCTAAAGGGATTCTAGTGCAAGAACACAGACGTAGTTGAAGACAAGTGGCCTATTTTTCTAAAATCTTGGATCTGGTAGCAAGGGGGTGGCCTCATTGTTTAACAAAACTGTGCAGCCACGGCTTTAATGGTAACGGAGGCTCAAAAACTGACAGCAGGAGGAGCTCTCATTGTTAAAGTACCACACCAAATTAAAGCTTTGTTAACTGAAACCACAGTTAACCACATGGAAAGCATCCTGTGTTTGCTAACGTGTATTCTCTGGGGAATAAGGCAGAGTCTATACCATGGCAGTCTCAAAATATATACTCATGCTTCTTCATGGCATGTCTTTTATAAAACTGTATTGCATTAGTAGAAAGAGTAGCCTTCATTAGTTTAATTGAGCAGTGTGGGAAAGTAATGGAAGATTGGCGAGGAGGACTGTAAATACACTCAAGTGACTCGCATGTGGGGTGCTAGAAAACATATCTATCACACTAATTGTTGCTGAGTTTTGTGTGCTCAACAAGTAGAACATCTGCACTTAGATAACATAGGCCTGGGATGGACTCAGGGGCACCTTATCAAACACGCCTGGGATTCTTGCCCTGCTGCTGAAGAGATCAAAGCCCAGCAGAGAACTCTGCCTGCCAGAATCCTTGAAATACAGGCCCAAGCAGCAAGTGGGAGCTCTCTCGCTCCCTCACTCCCTTGCTAACAAGGACTCTCATGCTAATAAGGACTCTCGCTCTGCAGTGCCTGCGTCCCCTGCTTGCCTGCCTCTGCCCGGGTGCTGCTTCAGAGGTTCCCAGATCCATGAGGTATTGACATTAAATTGTTCTTTGCCCTTAATCCGTGGTTTTGTGGTTGTTCCTGCGTCCTGCCTGCATCGGCTCACACAGTGGGGAAGGGTTTAATCCGGCCTCCTGTTTAGCTGGTCCTGAGGGAGGAGATCCAGAGGAAATTCATGACTTTGTTCAAGTAATAGAACTTCAAACCCGGGATAGGGAAGAACTAAGGGATAGCCCTTGGCCAAATGGGGAAAATGTGTTTCTTGACAGGTCCTCAAGGGTAATAGAAGGAAAATGAGTTACAGGGTACGCTGTAGTAAAAGGAAGAGAACTGCAAGAAGGGGGGGAAGCTACCCTCCACATGGTCAGCACAGACTGCAGAACTGTATGCATTAATAAGAGCCTGTGAATTGTATCAAGGAAAAATAGTAAGTGACGCGCGGAACAACGAATTTACAACCTTGGAGGGTTATAAAGGAGGTGTGTTTATTCAGTGCCGGACGCACATGGGATCCTTCCCAAAGATGTGTGCGCCGACCCAGAGCAAAGTTCTGTGTTTATGGCCCTAACTAATACATATTCAACAGGTGTGACACAACGCCTATACATATGCATTAACTTTCCCCGCTTCTCATGCAAATGAATTTCCCGCCCCCCTGAGTCTGCGCAGTGCTTCTTGGTAGTGGTCGACAGGGGGTCT
>QJSC01005523.1:0-14436 GCA_003697955.1 Calidris pygmaea | reverse complement strand
ATGAATTTTAAAAAAATTTTATGTTTGAATTTTGATCTGACAATGTCATAGAACTTTCCATAATATCACTGACCAACTTAGACCTAGCACTTACCACTGCTGAACACCAGACATGTTGATGAGCAGCACTGGAAAGTATTTTGTCCTTCCAAATTAAAACATCTCTTCAGAAAACAGCTGTGATGCATGATTTGGCAATGCCATATATTTGGGTCCACCACAGATTAAAAATAACATAAGCTGATTTAGAGAAGCTACAGTTTTTTGTATCATCTTAAAATATCACTTCTATCCATTAAAGTTATTAAACATTTAACTATTGCATTATTTTCATAAATATGAATAATAAGTCACATTATCTCCAAGCTTAACTTTTCAAAACTTATTCTGTAATGCAATATCTAAATAATTAATTCTGTTGCTATAACACTTTGATAGCAATTCTACAAAACTAAATTAAATCCCATTTCAAGCAGTCAGATGCTTTCAAATAAACTTCACTTTTGTAAAGCTGTGTCTACAAAAATTACCTCAGTCTTAAAAAAAATAAATGCAAAAAAACTTCCAATTTTAAAGAAGAACCATGCATTTATCACTGTTTTTAATAAACAAACAGCTCAAACCCATATGTAGCAAAGTGTCAACAAAGAATAAAAGCTCACATTGATATGTCTGCACATATTTCTAGTTGTTGCTTTCCAAGTTCATTAATTATGTTATTGCTAGCATTCTGTCAAAGGTTATGCGGTTATGTATTTTTAAAAAATTGTTTGCATACCCCAGCTGGTATAGAACCTGCTCATAGATACCCAAACATAACCAGTTTGTATGCTGCAATTTGAAAAAACTGAAGAATATATTTTGTACTTTTTATCTACAAAGCATTTTAAAAACATTTGCTAACTACCTCAAGACTTTTAGAAGGTACAGAAATAATATTATGCACGTACAGGGGAGGAAACTATGTTTAATTTCAGTTGATGGATACGCAGCCTAACTAAACACTTAATCAACGTTTTGGAGCTAATCTACCACTACTGCTTTTCATAGAAAAAAAGCATACCATGAAATTCTGCACCTTTCAGATCTATAATAATCAAGAAATCCTCTTTGAGGATTTGGCCTCCAAAGCCCAAACCAACCTCTACTGAAATCATCCAACATATTCTTTCTTGCTTTATATCTAGCACTTTCAGTGAAATTCTGTTCCTGCTGAAGAAAACTTTGATGTCAACTCCACCAGAATAGTGATATTATTCCTAGATTTGTGGGCAAGAGGGTCTAGGCAATGGGGAGCAAATTAAGTTCAAACTTTCTGGAAACACTGGATGTTGTGTTATTATAGGTTATCCAAGGTCAACAAAATTTATAATACCAATGTTACCACCAATTACTGCTGAATCCATTACAACAACAGGAAGAAATACAGAACTATTGCTCCCACATTAGGGTTCCCTTTTCTTACAACTCAATAGGCATTTTAAGTGTTTATGGCTCCAGGATCAACATGTAATTAGTTCAGTGGAACACTGATGATGATGCTTCATACAAGATGAAGCAATTTTTGACAAAATGTTGATTTTCTTTGTCTTATTGAAAGAAAATCATGGTAGGTGTCTACACAATATAATTTATACAAACATCAAGAATCATTCATTTATTATGACACTTTTCAATCAAATATTTAAAAAAAAGAAACTCATCATGGCACTTGGAATACTACTGCACTTTCGTATTACCCAACTCCAAGTTGTATCCAGAAATCTGATGTAAGGGAGAGGTTTGACTGTACAGCCCTTACAGTTAGGCATGATGTGGTTGAGAGCCTCTGGGTGAGGATTGGGGGGGTGGAAAACAAAGCAGATGTCATAGTGGGTGTCTACTATGAATTGCCCAGCCTGGATGTAAGCAGTGATGAGTTATTCTATAGGCAATTAAGAGAAATTTCAGGATCACTGGTCCTTGCCCTTATGGGAGATTTCAGCTTCCCAGACATCAACTGGGAATACCATACTGCCGAGATGAGCAGGGCTTGGAAATTCTTGAAGTTTGCAGGAGATAACTTCTTGTCACAGGTACGCAGAGAACCAACTAGGAAAGATGCCCTCCTAGACTTGCTGTTTCTGAATAGAGAAGGACTCATGGGAGATGATATGGTAGGTGGCTGCCCTGGCTACAAAAATCATGAAACGCTTGAGTTTAAAATTTTCAGTGTAATGAGGAAAAAAGGACAGCAGAGTTGCTGCCCTGGACTTCAGGAGAGCAAACTAATTTATTCAGGGAGCTATGTAGTAAAGTACCATGGGAATCTGCTTTAGAGGGAGTCCACGAGTGCTGGTCAGTTTTTAAGAACCACCTTCTAAAAGCACAGGCGTAGGCAATTCCACTGTATCGTGAGTCAAGCAAGCAGGACAGAAGACCAGCTTGGCTGAACAGGGAACTCCTCATGGAGCTCAAGAAGAAATAGAAATTGTATGATCTCTGGAAGCAAGATCAGGTTCTACAAGAAGATTACAGAGCTGTGGTTCATCTGTGCAGGGAGAAGACACAACAGGCCAAAGCTTAACTAGAGTTGAAACTGGCTAGCGTTGTTTCAGACAACAAGAAGGGCTTTGTTAAGTATGTTAATAGCAAGAGGAATTCCAAGGAAAACATTGGACCAATATTTGTTGAAGACAGTCACCTGACTAATACAGATAAAGAAAAAGCAGAGGCAGTCAATACTTTTTTTGCCTGTCATAACATTGTAACATTGACATATCTTGGGCTGCCCAGTCCCCCAAGTTGGAGGGCTACGAGTGTGGGAACAGTGACTTTCCATTTGCGGACACCAAAACTGTAAGGAACCAGCTGTAATCAGCTGAATGTTCACAAGTCCATGGGGCCAGATGGGATTCATCCCAGAGTACTAAAGGAGCTAGTGGATGTTACAGCAGGACCCCTCTCAATCATTTACCAAAGGTCTTGGGAGTCCAGGGAGGTCTCTGCTGACTGGAAGCTAGCCAATGTTATTCCAATTTACAAGAAGGGCAATGAGGGAGACCCAGGAAACTACAGACCCATTAGTCTCACCTCAGTACCTGGAAAAAGTATGGAGAAGACCGTATTTGGTGCTATCAAAAGGCATTTAAAGGACAATGCTATCATCAAGCACAGTCAACATGGGTTCACAAATGGAAAGTCCTCTCTAACTAATTTGATATCCTTCTATGATAAATGCACCTGCCTAGAGAATGAAGGGAAGGCAGTGGATGTAGTTTTTCTGGATTTTAGGAAGGCTTTTGATACTATCCCTCACAGCATCCTTCTGGACAAGTTGTCCAACTGTGAGATGAGCTAGTTCATGGTGCGCTGGGTGAAGAACTGGCTGAAAGGCAGAGCTCAAAGGGTTGTAATGAATGGGGCTACATCTGGCTGGCAACCGGTCACCAGTCCTGGTTCCTCAGGGCTCAATTCTAGGGCCAGTTCTGTTTAATATTTTAATCAACTATCTGGACACAGGAGTTAAATGCTCCATTAGCAAGTTTGCTGACAATACTAAACTGGGAAGGACAAGAGGCCTTGCAGATTGATCTAGGTAGACTGGAGCATTGGGCAATGATTAATGGCATGAAATTTAACAAGAACAAATGCTGGATTCTGCACCTGAGAGGGAGTAATGCCAGACACAAGTATAGATTGGGAGAGATATGGCTGGAGAGCAGCCCTGCATAAAGCAATCTGGGGGTGCCAGTCAACAGTAGGCTCAATAGGAGTCAGAAGTGTGCCCTGGCAGCCAAGAGAGCAAAGCACATCCTGGGGTGCAAACACAGTATAACTAGTCAGTCAAGAGAGGTGATTATCCCACTGTATTCAGTGTTGGTGCAGCTTTACTTTGAGTACTGCGTGCAGTTCTGGGCCCCACAATTCAAAAAGAATGTTAAGGTACTTGAATGCCTCCAGAGGACGGCAACAAAGCTGGTGAAAGGGCTGGAAGGCATGTGCTACAAGGAGCAGATGAGGACTCTGGGTTTGTCTAGTTTGGAGAAAAGGTTGGTCAAACACTGGAAGAGACTTCCTGGAGAGGTGGTTGATGCCCTGAGCCTGTCAGTGTTTAAGAGGTATTTGGACAATGCCCTTAATAACATGCTTTAACTGTAGTTTTACAAATGTCAAGCATCCACCAGACCTTCAGCTGATCCAAATTTACATAACTCTATTAAAAGGCAGTAGAATTGTGTCATTCAATCCCAGCTGATGCTCTAAACTTGCATCTTATTATATGAAAGCTTAAGGAAAAAATATGAAATAAACATTGCCTGTAAAAAAAAAATAATCTTGATCTCTACCACTCACTGCAAATAAAATGGAGAAATAGCAATCTTTAGAGCTCTATTCCTGCAAGACAGTCCAGAAGGGAAAACTACTCCATGCACAAAGCCTCATTTTCTTTACTGAGAGTCCAAGTGTTCAGTTCTAATCTTAAAAGGTGGTCTTGCAGGACTGGCATCTGTATTGCAAACCACTGTGAAGCCATCTCTGTGGCAAGATCTGCTTTATTATTTAAATACTTTGGGTACAGAACTAAAAGCTACACCAAGATGGGGCAACTTACAAAAAAATATTATTTAAATAGGGCTTTCTTTTCCACAGAAAATAGATTTATATTATATATGTTACCCCATTCAGTCTCAGAGTACACCAACTTGGACATGGATCAATTCAACATGTGAATTCGGGGGGGGACCCAAACAAACCCAGGATATTTAACAAGGTCCCAATACTAATCCATTTCAGGTATACCTTTAAAACCAAAAAGGTTTTCAGAAACATTGCTTCTATTACATTTTGAATCACATACACATATGCCCTTCTTTACACAATCTTATTTTTGACAGTCATCACCATCAGTATTAGACAGTTACAAATATCTTGTTTGAAATTCCTCCCCCCCAAACACCATAAAATTCTAACACTGAAATCAACTGTCATTTTGTCATAGAATGGGCCACAGGAACTTGCATTTTTTTCCTATTACACATCCTAAGCACATTTATATCTTGTAAGTGACTGTAATAATCATGATAAGGTCACCTAGAAGAGTCAGTTAAGCTGAGGAGTCAGACACATTGCTTAACAGTGTGCAATAAGACTCAATTGTACACATTATTGCATCATAGTGATGTTATAACAGCAGCAAGATCGCTGTCTAGAAAAGGAAACTATTGCATAAACATGGTTTGCACAACTACTTGTTAAAATAAGTCAATTTAGAATGAGCTAAAGGTTTATTTTACTTATGAGCTTTATTTTAAGATAAAGGATTAAAAAAAGCAACAGAGTACTTGTATCTTTTCTAGACTGTGCATTCCTTTTATTGCAATAGATAGAATGCATGTTATGTTCTACAAGTTTCAGCCAAAGAATGGAAAATACTGTTCCTCCTTAGGATAATATAAGCTGTGAAGAGGTCATGTAAGTTCCTATTGCTCACGGGAAGAATCTAAGCTTTTTGACACCTTTCAAAACAGGTCCTTTAAAATAAATAAATAAATGCCAAAAGAAACTTGAAGCCTTTAAGTCGGATTCAGGAAGCTTCATATTTTGATAGCTAGTTAACAGTTAAGAATGAAAAATAAAGGCAAATAATTTTACAAAATGTTAATACTTCAATAGTCAAAGAAAGACATTTGCAATGTGAGAACTCATAATGATATATTTAGTAATGCCAATGATATTAAGGATCTTCAATCAGTAATCCTTGATTGGTTTAAATCAGGTCTTTGGGCCAAAACCTGAAGCCTTATTCATTCAAATTTCTTATCCAAGTAAACATTTTAATTGAATAAGGATGGTAATTGCCCATTGCAATATCTTAAATTAGGCTGACTCAAAATTAAATTAGATGACTCAAAGTATGTTATATACATACTAGTGAACACAATAAAACTGAGTGCAATCATTTAAATTATAATGACAAGGGAAAAAAAAACAATGTTGATGTTCTGTGATGGATTGTTTGGGTTTGTTGTTTTTTTTAACAGTTACTCCAAACAGCTTTACTATGGCAAAACTTTACTTGACCCCAACAATTAAGTAGCAGAAAAGTTTGTGCATGTTATTAAAAGTATCACCTTTAAAAAAAAAAATAATAAAGTTACTGTTGCTACCTACAACAGTTATACTGAACATACACCACCATGGTTGTGATACTAAATTTTCACTTTGAAGGGTTTAGTCAAAAACACAGTAATTTTGGTTTTGTGTACTTAGAAGACCATTTTAGGCATGCATGCACACACACATGCAAATTGCCTCATATTTAAAGACAAGTTATCATCAGCAATTTTCAAGGTAGCCTTCTGTCAAGGACAGAGCACAAGATGACCCCAGAACATGGGACTTCCAGCCACAGCTTTTGCCGCTGAAGCGTCAAATTTACTTGCCAACAGAATTGGGCAGTGACCAGATTTCATTGTTTGTGACTTAAGGAGAAATCCTAAATATTCAGATGGGGGCGGGGAGAGGGAGGATTTCTACTGCCTGTGAGCCGTATCCTTCCTACAGTGGCACCCAACCTGTGGCAGCACGCCGGGTGCGGACACCTGCCCACGGGGAGACCCTCGGGCAGGGAGCTCGGGTCTCTGTCTGATTCGCCCTGACCGAAAGCGGCGGTCAGACACGACATCCGCCCCGCCGCTACCCTCCCTGTGGTCCCGTCGCGCTGCGGTCCACCGAGGCCTCCACAAGGGGGAGATGGACGAGCAGGTATGGCGCCCGGCCCGCTCTGTTCAAAGCGGCCCCGCACTATCACTCCTCCTGACCTCGCAAGCCTCTGCCGTCGTGCCTGCTCCAGTTCCAGAACAGAGGGCGCGGCAGTGACCTCAGCCCTCACCCGCTGCCGCGCGGACGTTCGAAAGGTCCCAGCCCGCCGCCATCCCTAGCGGAAGGACACAGCAACTTCCGCGTTCCGGGTTGTGCAAGTCCCCGGGGCAGTCGGAGACGCCGGGGCGCGGGATCGGGACCCCCCGGCCCCATACTAGCACTGCTGCAATACTCCCTTCGGTAGCGTTACCCGTGACCCACTGCACACGCATTCCGGTCGTGATCACGCATCAACTAAACAAAGATTAGTGCTACTGAGAACATCATGCTGACCTACTTCTGCTTTTGTTGTGCGCCACACTCAAATGCCAGATTTCATAGGACTGGGGTACTCCCCTGTCCCCTGGGCCCCTTCACCCAAGCTCACTGCAACTGTCAGGACACGGGCAGGCCATCTCATTTCTTCAGCACCATTGATGTTTTCTTAAATTCGTTCCTCTCTTAAATTACATGTTCCCCTCTTTTAAAAGGGATGACAAGTAAAAGGCAGTACCAAACAAATTGTTTAGTGTCTAGGTAAAATCAAAAGGGCTCTGAAAGCATGGAGTTAAAAATCCAAGCAAATGGCCTTGAACATTTATATGCACAGCACTGGAGAAAAGACCAGGAATAGCACATGAAGCCTTAATTGCTAAAGTGTGATAGGACTAAATATAGATTAACACAAATTTCATTTTAAGATACACAACACATGATCAGCAAGTATGAGTTACCTCCCCACTTACCCAGTTGTCTACTTTCCTTAATAAATATATTTTAACAAAATCTGTTAGTTACATGTTTAAGCATGATTGTCATAGTTTCTTTGTAGCAAGATTATAAAATCATATAACTAGCCCCCTCTTCCTAGCCTGACTGCCAGCAAATTCTGTGATAACATAATGCAACATTTCCAAGAACTATTGTGTGATCAGTCCCATAGAGTCTGAAAAACAGCTACAAAAGTGACAAAAAAAGGCTTAGGCAAACACCACCTAACAAAACACAGGAGCTGTGGGGCAGACTGCTATCATTAATTCAGTTTGCCCACAAACAACATATTGCAACATCGTGTGAAAACGGGATCTCTCCAGCAGCCACTGACAATTCATCGGCAAAAAGCTCAGGTTTTTCTCGTAAATCCCTGCACCAAAATTACCATAGCCTTTCATACTCACACACACATTGTGCCCGCTACTTTCAGGCGCCGAGCCTCAGCACTGGCACGCCAACAAAAGGTTATACGCACACGCGCGCACACAGAGCAAACAGCTCCGCACCTACACGAATGCCCACTCCCCCACCTCCCCCTCAGGCTCCCGCACACGACGCCACTCCGAGCGCGCATTCCTACCTTCAGTGCAGCGCGGTAAGCAGAGAATCCCCTGCACCTAGCCGAGGCGAAGCGGGCAAGGACGGGCAAGCAACAGCATCCCACTCGTCCGGGAGCAGAACAACCCAGAGGGAGAGAGGGAGCACGTAGCAGCACGAAAGGATATATGTTAGTAGGTCAGAACTACGCGCACGCGCTCTCTCTCAGCCGGTGAGTGCCGATCACTCAGCTGCGAGAGGAGGAACACCCCAATCCACGCTGAGCGCTCTCGGGGGTGGCCAATGGAGGCTGCTGGGAGGCGGGGTTTCCGACCCCCTTGCGCTGCCGGGGCTGTGCGTGGTACAGTAGGTTTATGTACTGAGTATTGCATAACCCTCCAGGCGGGGGGCAGCGCGCGAAAGGAGGACGGGGCTGACGTTTACGTAATCGCCCCTGGCGACCTGGGGCAGCGTGGGAGGGGGTGTTCTTTCCAACGTTCTGAGGGAGTGGTGGGGCGTGCGCGGTGGGCTCCGGCCGCGAAAGGCTCCGTGCTCTGTGGGGGCCGCAGTGGGCTGGTGCGCGGCTGCGTGCGCACGTATGTACGTACGTGCGTGCGTGGAGAGGGACTCTGCCCTTATTCTGAGGAAGATTTATGCAGAGGTTTGAGTTCTCTCGATTTTATTGTCAGGGAAAATTAATTGAGCTGTTACTCTCACAGCCTTACCGTTTACTTGGTATATGGTGTAATTCTATTGTATCTGACCAGAGTGTAAAAATAAAAATCTCTGATCTGGCAGTAGCATCATTTCAAAGTAATTGCACAAAACTGAAAAACTGTGTTTCCAAGGCACAGATCAGCCATCTAGCCATGGCATACGGGTAATCCTCCAATTAATTATACTTAATCTTTGACTCACAAACAAAACAAAAAAAATAAAAAGAAAGAGAAAAAAAGAAAAAAGAGCTTGCTGAAGGTACACTGGCTCAGTGTTGGGTGTGTTCCCTGCTGTTACACCACTTGGCATTTTGTGTTATGAGCTACAAAGCTTACACTGTATGCATCAGAGAATACAGCCAGTTTTCTTTTACTGATCTTCAAGGATGAAGGATTTTACTACATTTCTTACACTGACTTAATCGCTGCTCTCATCCCAGTGCTGAAACATTCAAAAGTAAGGAAATATTTTGGAGAACCCATTTACATTGCTTCTAATCCCACTCATCACAACAAGGTAATTCCTCAATAGGGACTGAGTGCCTGCCTGCAGTTCAACATCTCCCAAACCCTCAAACCATACTTCTCTTTGCAGAGTATTACAAAAAGGGAAGACAAAATAGAAGAGTCTAGTGTTGGTTGGACCCTTGTTTAACCTTCATTTTAGAAAATTACTTATGGCCAGCAAGAAATTCAACTCTCTCAAAATGTGTTTGAACATATACGTTTGATTTTGTGATATCTTTTTCTCATTTTTTTTCTTCACAGGTTTAGCACTCCCTTTTTTTTCTTCCACAAATAAAATATCCGAAGACAACAGAAAAATTTTCTTTATTAAATTCTAGTTCCAAAACAGAAACAATTCCTTATTTCATCCTGATAAGCACTCTTGTGCTAAATAGCACAATCCTCACTAAGACAGCCCTGTTATATTACTCTGTCATCCTGTATGTGTCGATGGAGATAGCCATGGACTATGGCTATGGAGCAAAGTATTTGGGCTGACAGGAACCTCATGAAGTTCAACAAGGAGAAGTAGAAAGTCCTGGGGAAGAATAACCCCATGCGCCAGTATATACTGGAGGCTGACCAGCTGGAAAGCAGCTTGGCAGAAAAGGACCTGGGAGTCCTAGTAGACACCAAGTTGAACATGCACCAGCAATGTGCCCCTATCGCAAAGGTGGCTAATGGTATCCTGGGCTGCATTAGACAAAGTATTGCCAGCAGGTCAAAGGAGGTTATTCTTACCCTCTGTTCAGCACTGGTGAGGCCACACTGTGTCCAGTTCTGGGCTCCCCAGTACAAGAGAGACATATTGGACATACTGGGAAGAGTTCAGCACAAAGATGATTAATGGACTAGAGCATCTCTCCTAAAAAGAAAGGCTTAGAGAACTGTGACTGTTTAGCCTAGAGAAGAGAAGGCTTAGGGGGGTTCTTATCAGTGTATATAAATACCTGAGGACAGGGTGTAAAGACAATGGAGCCAGGCTCTTTTCAGTGGTGTCCAGTGAAAGAACATGAGGCAATGGGCACAAACTGAAATGCAGGAGGTTGTTTTGTCTGAGCATCAGGAAACACTTTTTTTTTACTGTGAGGGTGACTGAGTACTGGAATAGGTTGCCCAGAGAACTTGTGGCCTCTCCCTCCTTGGAGATATTCAAAAGCCTCTGGACAGAGTCCTGTGCAACTGGCTCTAGGTGTCCGTGCTTGAGCAGGGGAGTTGGACCAGATGACCTCCAGAGGGCCCTTCCAACCTCAACCATTCTGTGATTCTTTATGATTCTGTAATTTTTTCCTAACAGAAGGCAAATTCAAAAACCAGATGAGTTCATTGAATACTTTTCAGTTTATCTGTCCCTGATCTTTTATCATACTTATCTATACCTTCCCTCCACAATAAATCTATTAATTCATTTATATTTTTGTCCTTGAATTGTGCAAGGCTAATAAACTTTACTCACATTGATTTTCCCCTCTTCACTCCTAATCTTCTAATAAGTAAAATATAGACCCTTAATAATGGTAACAGATTACAGAGCCCACCATTGCTAGAAAGGGGATTCATCAGCAGCCCAAGTCAGAGAGATCAACTGTTGCCTCCCTTTGGGGGCTGCGTGATCAATTTGTTTGCCATAGTTCTGCTTGCCAGTGGACACATGAAGACAGTTGACATGCTATTGGAAATTTCATAAGTGAGTGCTAGCAATGAGCTTGAAGATCTGTTTGCTCATTAATATTGGTGGTCTATTTAAGTTGAGTCTTAGGCAACTTGTCCTGCACACATTATTTCCCATACTATACATGTTGCATTTAGTATAATGCAGTGAGAGTCCCCAGGACTGTCAAAAATTAAAGCAAACCTCAAAACTGCAGATAATATTTTTAATTGAAAAGTGCATTCTGTTTTTAATATGGAAAATATTTTTGATGAATCCTGGGCACATACTTTTAGCAACTTAAAATCTCATTTATAGAAAGAATAAATGCAAGTGCCTCAAATCTGCCTTCATAACTTAGATTACTGAAATTTAGAAAGAAGTCTCCAAGGTAGTAATATCCTTCCTATGTGGGTGTATAATCCAGATGGAGTTTGCTCACCTATTTGCTTATACTTTCATCACTAATTATAATCTGAAAACTGCTGGAGAGGGTACAGCAAAGGGCCACAAAGATGATTAAGGGCCTGGAGCATCTCTCCTACGAGGAGAGGCTGAGGGACTTGGGTCTTTTCAGTCTTGAGAAGAGAAGACTTAGGGGGGATCTAATCAATGCTTACAAATACTTAAAGGGAGGGTGTCAGGAGGACGGGGCTGGTCTTTTCTCAGTGGTGCCCAGTGACAGGACAAGAGGAAATGGGCACAAACTTGAGTATAAGAAGTTCCACCTAAATGTGAGGAGGAACTTCTTTACTGTGAGAGTGGTAGAGCACTGGAACAGGCTGCCCAGAGAGGTGGTGGAGTCTCCTTCTCTGGAGACACTCAAAACCCGCCTGGACAAGTTCCTGTGCAACCTGCTATAGGTAGACCCGCTCTGGCAGGGGGGGTTGGACTAGATGATCTCCAGAGGTCCCTTCCAACCCCATATGATTCTATGATTCTAATAAGCTATAAATCTGGACCCGATCTTTTCCCCAGATTCACAAAAAAGACAAGCTATTGTATTTCATGTTACCTCTACTCTACAGAAGTAAGGAGAGTCAACACCTTTTACAGAAAAATCTGCTCATGCCCTCCAAACCCTGTGGTGGGTGTTTGGTAAATCCAAGGGTAAGGTGAGATAGAGGGCAGAATGCTGATGTGGCTGAAGGAACATATTCCTCATTTTTTCTACTCTCCTGAAGTACAGAAAAAATAGCACTGCTGAGAGCTGTAGTTAGCATTCTGCACAAAGGGAGTCTAAGGACTTAGAAAACTCTAAAAAGAGAATCTTTCTTTGATTATCTACTTCTGGATTTTCCTACTGGAAGGATGAAGTAGGTCATGGAAATCTTTAAATTTTCAGCTGACTCTACCATGGTAAGATTTATACTTGCTTTTGGACAACATTATTAACTTCAACTCCTAATCTGTATTTATTAGCACATGACTTAAATCCTCTTAACACTATCTCTGATTTTGGCTGAGCCTGTACTGAGTCACGGTACTAAATGGAGGGTTTGGAAAAGGGGCATTTGAGAAGAATTTAATAAAAATATAACTAATTCTTAGTGTTAGACTCTCATCATAGCTTATAAAACACCCTTAGCATGTGTAGTAATCCTGACTGGCAGACCATTGTACATCGAGGAGTTAGATCACTAACATGAATTACATCTAACGTGAGTGAATCTTCAGGCCAGTCTTGTGTGGCACAAATCCCTTGGCCACAGCCAGGTCATTGTAACAGAGGAGCCTGCAGGTAGCTCCCACTTGGTGCCAGCGACTATGCCACCTGTGTGGCCTTGCCTTTATCTAAAAATGCAGCAAGAAGTTCTCGTGTGAAAATCCTTTATGAATAGAGGGTTTTTTCCTTGTAAGAAAAATTATATATGAGCTTGAATGACTGAAATGGGAGAAACTCTTTTATGGACAGGGTCTGCCTGGTGTGCTGCACGTAGAATGGAGGCCCATTCGATGTTACACCACTCAGGGTTTCCAGCATCTAAATAGATAAAAGATTATCTATACTATTCTCTCTTTATAGTATTAGCTCTAATAAACAGTATTTAAAATGATACCTGTGAAATGTGGTCACCTGATTCGTGTCAATACCTTTAACCCTTCTGTGTGTCCTTGTATAACCGTGGGCTTAGGAGAAGCAGGATGGAATGTATATAGTTTCTATTTCTTGCAAAACCCCCCTAACGAACCCAGTTTTTGTTGCTGGCCGCACGGTGCTGAACGGGAGGGGTCTGTGGGGCGCACGCCTGGAGTCAGGGGTCGTCCTGGGGGCGAGCTGAGAAAAACTACTTTACCCACCGACCACCGGGTGGGAGTCAAAGAAGATTCCAGAAGGTGAGGAGGGCATGCGCCAAAGAAGACACGCCTATCTCTGGAGATCATTAGCATAGGCCAACCTTTTCTATGAATATGTATTAGCAGAAGAAATATAAACCCAAAACGGGAGCCGCATGGGGTGCGCCTTGGTTGAGCAGAGACTCCCGGTGCACCCAGCGCTGTTTGCTTGTCTTTACTCGTTTAATAAATTGTAAACTTTAATTGGAATCCTGTTTGAGGCTAAATCATTTATCACAATTGGGGGCTCGTCCGGGAGGGTCTTGGTTCCTGAATTCTGACTTGATCTAGGGGGGGCGCCCCACCGCTTTGGTGGCTCCTGGTCAGGTCGGGACTAACGCCATCCTGAACCTGAGTAGGGACAAGCAAAGAATTTAATTTTTTTTGAGCTCCCTTGCCGGCTGCAGCAGTTTGTTTTGCCCGTAATTCTGTGCGCGAAGATCCGAACGAAGACGACGGAGTCGTAAGTATTTAAAGGCGCATCCCGTTCGGTTGGGTGGGATTCGGTTGCCTGTGTGTGTAAGAGTGTGATTGAGACGGAACCTGGTTCCGAAGCGATTGTGGAGGTCTTCTAACCGCGGTTCCAATCTCCCACAAGGGACTTGGCCGGTGAAGGACCGAAGCGATTCCTATTGGATTTGTGGGTGGGTGATAGGTCCTAAACCCCCTGCAAGACACTCTTATCGGTAACCAAGGGCTGTAGGAATTGCCACAGTAAAATTCCTAGATGGGTCAGACAAAATCGAAAACCCAGGACCAGAAGAAAGGGAGCAAATTACCAGACATAAATAACGATTAGGAATTGGAATGAAAGGGGCCCCAGAAAAGGAAAAAGTAAATTAAAATTGGTTCAATATGGTATGATTGAATGCCCGAAGGAACCTTTAAAACCACATGTTTTTTGGGCCTGGTTTTGGATCTTTTGAAGACTGATTTGTCAGGCCTTAAGTATATATGTTAATTCAAAGGAACCTTTTAGTCAGGAGGAAAATGATTATGCAGAATTATGGATCAGGACTTCACGTCCTTTTCCAGCCTCAATATTTGCATTAAAAACAGATGAAAAGTTTG